>JAUCMS010000048.1:1004019-1015541 GCA_032357445.1 Enteromius radiatus
AGATGACTCCCATCCCGCAGGAATCCCACGGGACCCACGGGACCCGTGGGATTCCCGAAAAAATGTCAGCCTCTACTCTCTACCCTAACCCTCTTCTCACCTTTTTCCTTATTTAAATACAGAAAGAGATCTTTTTAAATAAATCTTCCTATATCCCGTATTTAATCACAGAATGGAAACCAATCAGTGTAATAATTTGCATTCCTTTAGGTGGCCAGTCTAAACCCGAAGGATAACTCGTATTCACTTAAGGACTTTATCTTCCGTGAGGTCCAGAGGGACTGGCCTGGCTACACGGAGGATGAACGGGTTCAATGTGACAGGATGTTGGCACGGTAAGGCTCACCGGTCACATGCAATTAAAAGAAGAATGACTCTTTAATTGAACGTGAATCATTTTTGAGAGCCAGTACAAGAGATCCCAAGAGTGTTTGGCAAAGCTTAAATTAGTAGTCTTTTTTTTTTTTTTTTTTTCCCCCTCTAACAGCAAACTGGGCTTGAATTCAGAGTCTGTATCTTCCAGCAGTCCAACCAAAGAGCCAACGTCTCCACTGGTAAGACCCCTTTAAATAAGACCCACTGTATAAACTACAGGTTTTTAATTAATATTCTTCTTTTTATAGATGTGTGTGTATATGTATATTTACTATATACAATTATTTTATATTAATATACTTTTAATATTTTTATCAATGCATTTAAAATATATGAAAAAAATACCCTTCTTTGCACATCCATGACTTTGCATACCCAAGAATTCTAATTTGTTTCTTACAGAAACGCCAACCTGAGACTGACTTCATTGACCCTCTGATGTCTAAGAAGCCCCGAATCTCCCATCTCAGTAATCGTGGACCCCCCTCCTCTTCAGGTCGTCATTCTTCTGAGACCGAAGACAAAAAACCTGCACCCACGGCTGCTTGCCCAGGACCAGCTTTTCACCCTCCCCCTGCCACAGGCTCTAGTTCAAACTCCCCCAGTACGCCGGAGGGCCGGGGGTCTCAGGACCTGCCCCTGGACCAGAGCTCTATATGCGGGAACTCCTCCGAGAGCTATGCCCCCCGCAACCACACACCCAGCCCGCCCAATCAGCCGGTCTCCACCACGTCCCCCTTGTCCTTCTCCACCTGTACCGTCTCAACAACCACCATTACCTCCACCACTACCACCAGCAGCGGCCACCGCGTTTCCTCCGCCGCGTCTCCTACAGCCAGCCGTGATGGCAGTGGCAGCAAAAAGCCCAAAAAGTCCAAGAAGCACAAAGATAAAGAGAGAAAACGAGAAGGAGAGCGAGAGAGGGATAAGGACCGAAAGAGAGAGAGAGAGCATCAGAAGGAGGATCACTGTGATAAGGAAGCACAGCCCAGGAAGAAACACCGGAATGAGATAGAACAAAGACACATTCCTGCTAACATCAGCCACGAATCGGACAAAGAAGGTTTGTTTTTCTATGTCCTATGCATTTTGTGGTGTTAACATTATTGAATAGCATTATAATAATTTATTAAATGCACGCCAGCGGTTTTGAATGAAAGATATGTTAAGCTTGTTGTCAGGCCTAATGATTGATTTATCTTCCATTTGCCTTTGACCCTTGAACTTTAGTTCACAACAACATATTTAGGTTAGTCCGTTCGTAAGACCCAAAGATCATGTGTTATGTGTGCTTGTGAGAGGAAAGATTTCCATGTTTGTACATGACTGGTGTGTCTCTTTACAGCTGGCAAAGACAAGCCTGTCACTGTAACTGAACTTCCAGTCCCTACAAAGCCTGATTACATAGCGTGAGTGAACTTTGACTGGTTTATGGTGTCATTCTGCATAAATCCTCTTCATCACATACTGCAATAATGTAATAAAATAAATAGTTTTCTTTTATTGTGTTTTTAGCGGTTTTGTTGTTGTTGTTGTTGTTAACATAATCAAAAAAACAAGAGCTGAAGTTTGATTTGAGATTAATTATAATAATAATAAATATATAAAAACAGGATTTTTGAGAATTATGAAAAACAGTTTGTTTTTGCAAATGAACTCTTCATTTATATGTGTGTATAAATTTGTGTGTGTGTTCTTGAGACGCACGCACGCACATCTAGAGTCTTATTGTTGTCATATATTTTATTGCAGTAAGTATACAGCCGTGATATCCATGGATCAGAGGCAGCACTATAAGGATGACTTCAACGCAGAATATGATGAGTATCGCATCCTTCATGCCCGTGTAGAGGGTGTTACTCGTCGTTTTACGAAACTGGATGCCCAGTGTAGACGACTGGCACCAGGAACTAAAGAGTACCAGGTAGGAGAACAAGATTTAATTTATGATCTTTGTTATATTGCTTTGTATATTTATGTGCATGTATATTTTTATATCCCAAGTAGTAAGTGTTTGTCTTGTCTTTGCTAACAGGAAGTGCATGAACAGGTGCTGCAAGAATATAAAAAAATTAAACAAGTAAGTGTAACTGTGCATGTCTTACCCATCTGGGGCCTTTAGACCACAAGTAAACAATAAAGAGAATATGTTAATTGACACATTATGGTTGCTTTACAGCATAGCCCAAACTATTATGAAGAAAAACAGCGCTGTGAGTACCTGCACAACAAACTGGCCCACATCAAACGGCTCATCGCTGACTTCGACCAGCGGAAGGCGCAGTCCTGGCTGTAGGGCCCGGGACCAAGCAATCCCCTCAGCCAATCAGATCGCTCTTCAGCCGAAGGACCATCTTTAAAAGAGTGTGGGAATCAAACAGCTCTTTATTTATTCTATGTACAGATTCCCCGCTCCCCTGTTTTCCCATATCTGGCCTTCTTTATCAATCTATATCATGTTTTCTTCCTTATTCATCCTTTCCCATACCTTTTCATTCTTTCCTTTTCTTTCTTTTTGAAGGACGTTTCAAAAGAAAAAAGGACAACAATGAAAAATTCAACTTTTTTTGAATGCAAAAAGAAAGTTCGCAATGCAAAACCGTGGGCCTTACAGCTCGTATTTCTTGAAGCCTTTTGCACAGGGGTGATCGAGCCAGTACATGTGAAAAAGTGGCCATAAAAGAGGGGGTTTCCGAGAGCCTTGAGACTTCCTTTCTCCCGATGGCCCGTTTTTTGTTTTCTTTGAACAGCATCAGTATTCACACCCACAGTGCAAATGATGCCTTAAGGTATTAATACAGACATATACCGATGTGGCGTCAGTGAGACTTACAAGCACCCGGGGCAGTGGGGAGAAGTTATTATGACCTGATCACAGGTCCAGCGCACATTCATGGAAGGTGTGATTTTGTGTGTGTGTGTGTGAGTGAGAGAGAGCAAGAGCATGGCGAATGAGAATTGTCAGTGTTTTGTTCATTTTTGGGAAGGATTGTGGGTCAGAAACTACAGGTAGAGAGAGGCTCTGGGAGGAGGTTTGAATATAAATTATATAAAAGTGGAAAAAAAAAAAAACGGAAAACAAAAATCACAAAAAAAAAAGCTGCTATATATTTTTTTTTTCTTTTTCTTTGAACAGCCAGTTCCTTTGGGATCAGTTTGGCTTGTTACATGTTCTTAATTTGGGCCTGCTCTGTTTAAGAAAGTGATTGTACCATCTTGAAGGCAAAGGTGCTACTGATTTATGAGAAAATACATTGAGCAGAGGCGGACCTGTATATCCATTTCAAATGTATTCATTAATTATTACAAGTCTCAGAACAGAGTTATTTATGAAATATGAATAGAATTATATATTTTTTGTCTTCATTTTGAATTAAAAGAAATTGCTGGAGTTTTGAGTATTGAAAAAAACTGATCAAATATGCGTAAAAGTCTTTATTTCACAGTATCATTAGTGATTCAACAGCTTAAGGGAAATGTTATGTTTACAAAACCTGTGTGATAGGAAGTTTTGCCAAAAAAATAAGTGATAAAATTAAAACTAATGCTTTCAATCCTATGTTGATAGTCTGGAATAAAACGCGTTTCTCTGAGTGACATGACACTTTGTTATCTGAAAGGAGATGGTGGTTGAACACTTAGTGTCTTGATATATTTATTTTCTTTGATCCTTGTTTAGGAAAAAGATCCAGAATGCAGCTTGGTGAATCTGCTTTGAAAAAAATAATAACATTGATCGCAATTATGCAAATTCTCACTGGATCAAATAGCTCTATGGTGGATTCTGATTGGCTAGTTGATTCTTGAAGCTTGCTGCATTGTATTTGCACATTTTAAGATGTCTTTTTGAGATCTGAAAACAAATCATCTCTCTCCTCTTATGATCACAATTATTCCATTGTTAAAGATTGGGAGGTGTTTCCTTTGTTTTCCAGTGTTGTAAATTGAAATGAAAAAACCTGAGTGAGCCATTCTCAGAATAACCATCGACGAACGTTCGTTTTCAGTATGTGGGGCTGCAGATGGCATCTTACTTACTTTTTTTTTTTTTTTTTTAGGGGCTTACATGTTATCAAACTCCCCAAGATGTTCTGTTGTGTGAGCTTCTGTTCATTTTAGTCGCCATTTATAGACTGGACGCAATGTCTGATGACAACCAAATACAAGTCGTGGTTATTTAGAGAGAACTATAGCAGCACTTTACTTCGCAGACGCTTATTTCCTCAGCATTCAAATGGCCTCCACACTGAACCCTAAAGATTTGGGATGACACTAAGAAGTTTTGCTTGCAAAGGAGAATGTGCATCTACACATCGGTATCGTTGTAATTTGGGTTGGGTGGGGAAGTATTTGGTGATGTGTGACCAACACCTGTTTTCTTTCCCTTTTGAAGAGACTGTGCCTCTGACACCACTAAAGAGAGATGTTAATGTTGGATAATAAGCCAAGAATCTCATAACACTGTCATCTCTTGTTTTAAAGGTGGGATGGGGGTTGTTTCAGACTGTAAGAGAATTCCTGACCTGTCCACCTAAAAATGTATTAAATCAGTTCAATAAAATGTGAACTTGACATTTGTCTGCCTTGCTTTTTTTCCCCCCTCATATTATTATTGTTTTACTGCTTATCCTTTGTACAGTTACTTAGAACATGCATCACTCTAATTTAAAGCTATATTAAATCTGTTTGATTTGATTTTAAAATATTTAAGTGATATTAACAGGACATACAACTGAAATATGTTAAATGCTAATTTTTACCCTCGTGTAGTATCACTTAAGTATCACTTAAGTATCTCTCTCCATCTTTTTCTTTTTTTGATCAAGTATTTGGAACGTGTTTAATGTTTGAGTGTTTTGAATGAGCCATTGAATCATTCACCAAAAAGAATCATTAATAACGAGTCGTTCAAGTGTATGCGAATCTCCAGCAAGCAACAAAAAAATACATATTTTACTTACCGACTTAAGGTATAAAATATAAGAAAACAATAGTCTATATACATTCCGAGTTCCACCAATGTATTTAACTGTGTATAACCGTAAGAATGTATTCACATAAATCTCGTTCAGTGCTGCTTTTGCTCCAAACCCTTTTTCACAGTGAGTGAAGGAGGCGTATCGGTTTATAGACCCAACCAATGAAATACATTTCCACGGTCCACACTCGAATCCTATTGGTTCGCACCATTGTCAGTCTTTGAAGTGAAGAAAGTGTCACACAAGAGACGACCATAAACAAAGGTGAAAAAGAGCAATTCACTCCCTCGAAAGATTCGTTCGAATCTCAGATTCGTTAACGAACACCAATTGCTACATTTTGATCCCGCCTCATTTTGGGAGAGAGCAGACGGGGAGCTACACGACTCACAAAGCCTGGAAATAACTTTCGTTCAGACTTCCCCGACACAGTGTACTTACAGCTGTGCTAACGTTAGTTACGTTACGTCAAGAACAATGGCGGAATTTGTTAAGGCCCAAATTAAGGGTGACAAAGTTGTTGTATTTCTGAAGCCGACCTGTCCTTACTGCATATGCGCTAAGGATGTTTTGTCAAAATATAAATTCAAAAGTGGACACTTAGAGTTGATTGACATCAGCGGACGCAGTGATATGGGCAGCATCCAAGACTATCTGCAACAGATCACAGGCGCGCGCACCGTGAGTACTTAACTTACATAATGCTGTATATTACATGACAACATTTTTGTTATATTTGACCAGACAGTCAGTCATTACATCACACGGCCACTGTTACATTACTTTAAAATATAGAGTCTAAAAAGCAACTAAATGTATTAATTAAAAACAGAAAGGTTTAAAACAACTTCTAAGTTCATAGTTTATTTTTATGGTGGCAAAGTTTTTACTCGCTTGTAAAATGCTGAGTCACCAACAGCGTGAACAGCAGCTTTGTCCCTGCCCATTTCATGTTAGTCATCATATGCTTTATTAGTTTGTCATGTAACGTTAATGTGTTTTTTTACATCCATGTATTCTTTGCAGGTTCCTCGAGTCTTCATAGGGGAAGAGTGCATTGGAGGAGGAAGTGATGTTCAAGGTCTGGACCGTTCTGGAAAACTGGAAGGCAAGTTACAGGCAATCGGAGCTCTGCAGTGAAGGTAAACTTCACAGTCCTTCTTTATAAAATATTTAAAACAATATATACAACAATTACATCATTGGTTCTTAACTGCTTTAGCCCCAGAGCCCAGAGTTTAAATTAGAGATCAAGTGGCCACCATCCTAAAATTGTGTTCTCTCAGCAACCAGTCAATCACTTCACCAAAAAAAAAAAATGGTGTGTATTTTTATTTTAATTATTTGTCAATGTTATTACATTGATATGCCTATGAATACTTAATTCTATGTTTTAGTTATTTTAGTTCAAGCTAAACTTAAAAAAAGTGTTTTTTATATTTGTTTATTAGATTGTTTTTTTTTTTATTTGTACATTATTTTAGTTCAAAGAAATAAAATGTTCAGCAGCTCATGTTGTCTGTTACCCTACATAGTTTTATCTGCAGTATCATTGCTTTTTCCACCATTAACGTCTGTGTTAGAACAGACCTGTGACTCATTTTTGGGTCACGAGTCACGACCCACCCTTGAAAACCACAGATTTTAAGCCAAAGTCTCTCAGAGCAAACATGCATGATGTGCTTAACCTCCCATTTTCAATACAACAATTTGTGCAAATTTTAACATCTACTTTACTCAGTTGCTTATACTGCCAGATTCAGCATTTTTAGACAAAAT
The DNA here is from genome assembly GCA_032357445.1 of Enteromius radiatus. NCBI lineage: Eukaryota > Metazoa > Chordata > Actinopteri > Cypriniformes > Cyprinidae > Enteromius > Enteromius radiatus. The sequence continues at coordinate 1,011,153 of JAUCMS010000048.1, forward strand.
TAGATAAAAAATTACTCAACCGTGTTTGGTTACATTCAAGATGATGCTACTAAAAAAAATTAATTGATGAAATACTAGCTTACTAATTAAATACTGTGTAGTATATATGGTTTAACCTACCTGGTCTCATGGCATAAACGTACCTGGGTGCACTTTTTTAGCAAGACACGAAATACGTACCGATAAGTACATATCACTGCAGTTTCCAAAAGAAATGAACACTAGAGGCATTCCTATTCACACAAATGTACAAAGTTTAGATTCATAAAGTGTAATTTTTGCACAATTACTTGAAGAATATCATGTTCAAAGCAATATTAATATGCTGGGAGATTTGACAAGTGTCTTTTAACGCTATCAGGTAGGTTTAGGGTTGGGTTTAACAGTTATGCAATAATTAATATTTCAAACAATAGTACGCTACGTTGCCTGACTTTGTATGGTTTAGTTTTAAGCCACAAACTCTCAGAACAAACCCACTTCCTTCTAAAATGTCTTTATTCAGCATGAGATGAGGTTCAACATAATTGGACTAGACTAAAGACAGCCAGAATCGGCTCTACGTCAACCATACCAACTGCACTAAGAGGCGATCCACATGCTGGATGCGTACGTTATTAGTCTAAATAAAAATCTAGGATGTACATGTTACAAAAATAGTTGCATCAAATTCAAATTAATCTCATGGGGAAAAAAAATAAATATTTGAAATTTATTCAAGTCATATTGCTGGAGTAGCCACTGAATTCGGAAACAAAGAAACCTCACCATGACATAACATGGCTGACCATGAGAGTGACATATCAATCTCTGGAGAGAGTATAAGATCAACCCTACCCTGTTTAATACTTTGGGATTAATCCATCGCAGAGGAAGTTTATTGCACCAATCAGGCATAATCGTTCGTATAGCATTATCCACATAGAAGATGTAGATATGGTCCACCAATGAGAATTGACAGCTGTCTGCCTCATATCACAGGGTCAGAGGTCAAGGTTTGTGTGAATACAGTACTTCAGAATCCACCGTCAACCCAGGAGTCAAACAAAGGTCTCCTTCATCCTGTATTTAAATGAATCTCCAATTTGTATCCTCTGTTTTTCGCCCTCCCTTCCGGTCCGCAGGGCGTCAAGAAGGGGTCACATGATGCTACAGCGAGACTTGCGGATCTGCCGTCTGCGTTGCTGGTACTCGCTGAGCTCCTGTAGGTAACCTCTGGAGGGCCAGCGCAGCCGCTCCACCTGCTCACGCTCCTCATCTGTCCAAAAAAAAAAAGGAAAATTTTGCTACAACATTCCCTCCTGCTGAACACCAATGCATTTAAACAAGGTGTTATATCCGTCCACCCTATACTTCAGCTAAAATAATGCCATTGTCTCTATTTGTTTCCTATTGCGTATATTAAAAAAGAAATTAGAAGTCTTAAAAAAACCTGAAAATAAACAATTTTCCTGTCAAAGTTTGCTCGTTCCATTCATTGACTCACAAATACACCATTCACAAGGCGACACTATTTTATTTACAAGTGCGTGTGGAAGGGCAAGACATACTAATTAGCTGTGAAGATGATTCATTTGTTTCAAAAGTGACCTTACAGTTGCTCTCAGTGTTTCATAATGAAGTTTCGACAGACGTGGGTAATGATTTGCATAGGCTTGTGTGCAGCACCAGCTGGTGGAAGTGCTCTCAGGGCATTGAGATCTGGCTTTTGTCACAGTTTGGGATGATTGTATTCTAATGCGTTGAACATGCTCTCCAGGTGGTCGAAGCGGACAGCTCACCTGATAGCTCCAGGAAGTCAGGCTTGTGGCTGAAGATCAGGTAGTTATTGGCAATGAAATGGAGGAGCCAGACATAGAGCTGGTCAGCGTTATGACACTGATGAGAGAGATAGAGAGTGAACATGAGATCAGATACAACATTAGAGACTAATGAACATGTTGGATGACGTATCACAGACGGAATTTCGGAAACGTATACTGCTATATTTATACTATTTTTAGTAAATTTGTGAGCAAATTTTTGGTATGCATGGAAAACCCTTATGACTTAATACAGTTGATCAAATGTGTAGTATACAAACTATCAAAAATAACAATTACTATTGGTAATTGAAAAATATACAAATAATAGATAAAAAAAACTACCTGAATTTGAATAAAAATAAATTAAAGCCAAATTTAAAATATACGGGAAATAAACTTCATTTAAAAAGACAAAACTACATTACAAATATTATTACAAATTAAACTAAAATATAATTTAGTTAAAAATATAATAAAAATAACAGCTAATTCATAATAATAAATGGAATGATAGTACAGTATATAAATAATGCTAAAATAATTATTAAAATGATTAACAATAAACCTATTCAAAGAATCCTGAAAAATAAATAAGCAACGTTTGTTTTTTTAAATAATATTCGTAATAATAAAATGAGAACTGCCAGATAGCTTTTTTTCCAGTAGCCAACAAGGATTCCCAATCATGTAATTTAATATTATTATTATTGTTTTCTCTTTTGTAATATGTAATATTGTAAGTGTGTGTGTGGGATGCTAGCCAGTAAACATTGATTAAATTAAATTAGTTTAATAATAAAAATATGTTTCTTAAGCAAATCAGCATATTAGAATGATCACGTGACACTAAATACTGGAGTAATGATGCAAAATAAATCAATAAATATAGAGATATTAAAACAGGTATTTAAATAGGTATAAAATATTTTAGAAAATTACTGTTTTTACTTTATGTTAAATTAATTCAGCATTGATGAGAATAAGGCCTCAGGCAATATGCCGGGTAAATATGTTAAATAACTAGTTATAGTGAAAATATAGTGATATTATGGGTCCAAAAGTGACACTTTTATCAAACAAAGGACGTCAAACACAACCTTGTTCATGTAGAGATGTAAAGCCTCACCTTTGCTCTCCTCAGTAAGCGAATCACACTGATGCCTGTAGAAGCTAGCTCTCGACTGGGCATACTCTGAAGATACGCACAGACACACACCTCACACAGGTGCTGCAGCCGTTTCACCTGGTACATCTCTGCACAGACGAGCACGGCCATGGCCTGCAGCACACTGGCTGAACACACAGACACACAGCACTGTCAATCACCTCCTGTTCCCCCCTCCATCAACCTCAGGTCATATTCACCCTCTGTCAATCAAGCTCAGTCTCTATTTGCATCTGTTCTCTCAACCGTGTTGTTTAATGTCCTTGATATGAACGGGGAAGCATCCATCACATTGATTGACAGGATGAGTGAAGCAGTCTGACATATTAAACCTTCCTTCATTGTTTAATGATAAATCCAACCTGAATCACTACATGTCATCGAGAAACATATGGATTATGTTGCACAATACAGTGAATATTTCAATTCCAATTATTTCTTTTTAGGAAAAGACATGTCCATTAGTTCTTTCTATTGCATAATTTGATACTCAGACTGAGTAATTCTCTCTCAAATTGTAGCTAGGTTAAGTCCTCTGAATCATATAGGGCTGGTTTCCCAAACAGGGTTTAAGACTAGTCCTAGATTAAAATAAATGTTAAGAGCTGTCTAAACTGGAAAAGGCTTGCACTGAGATATCTTAGAATACATCATTGCCATTGTTTGGTCTTAAAATGCTCACAGATAATGCATTTTGGTAAGACATGTTTCTACAAATTCTTAAATGTCCTAAATTAGCGAAGGTCTAGTCCTGGCTTAATCTAATTCCTATCCGAGAAACCGGCCCATAGTGTATTTAAGCACACCTGAAACACTTTATTGAACAATTACTGTAGCATCCAGGACCAGAACTATCTATTTTATAAGAGCATTTTAAGGAATATCATTTCTTATTTCAACAGAAGGTGGGGAATGACACGAGGGTGAGGGTGATGACAATTTACATTAGATTTAAGTCAGGTTTGTCCAGTCTTGCTTCTGGTTTTCTTCCTACCAGAAGGGTTGCCATGTTTTCACAACAAAACCTGTCAAATCGCTACTTAAAACTAGCCCAATCACATTTCAAGGGGGTAAAATGCATGTTTTTGGTGGGGTTCTCACAGTAAAATTTGCATCTTAGGGACTAAATATCATGTTATTGGTATTATTTAAACCCGCGTGAAACAGTGCTAAAGTAGGCCTTTTCTGTGGGAAAACTCAAGACTTGGCAACACTGCCAACCAGCTCCAACACACTTGCCTGGAAGTAAGCTTGAACACCTTGATTAGCTGGTCTAGGGGGCTATTTCATAAAAGCCGCTTAGAAAAGCGGGGATTAAAGTCCAAAACCTGACTTGAATGAACCGATCTTAACATCCGCGCTTAAATTGGTTCCATAACAGTAAGTTGAGGATCATGTGATCTTACTAATTTGAGTCAG
>JAUCMS010000048.1:1032420-1044164 GCA_032357445.1 Enteromius radiatus
TTATTAAATTAAAAGAAAGCTACATGTGGATCTTTATCATTGTAGGGTGGTTGTGTACACACACTCCCAACACACATGTTTGCAGCTTGAAAAAGTGCATGTGGCACCGTATGAACTGCACACGGTTGCTTTAAAGTGCATTCTAGCTTATTATAATTTGAAAAACAAGAGCCCAAAATGAAAATGTACTGGAAATTTTTACTATTTTTGTACCATGCATCATCAAATTAGGTAACATTTAGGTAACCTTTTTTTTTTTTTTTTTTGCAAATCAGAATAATTCTTTGTTGAAATTTAGGAGGATTTCTCCTTTCAGTCCTTTTTGTTCTACTGGCTAAAAGAAACTATTTCTGTTTGTCAACAGGCTGAAATAAATAAAAAGCAAGCACTTTTTTACAAGCACTGCTCTGAGGTGTATGCTATTTTAGGGCTGCTTGGTTGGCGTACCATTCAGAACATTTGTTTTCAAAGGGCAGTATGGGTTACTGTAGGTCATCTGCCACGCAGAATCTTATTTCTACTCCAATGCACAATCATGTGCCCCTCGTGTACATTCTTGGCCCAGAAGCCACAAACACTCCACAGTGAAGTCGAACTTCTGATCTTACACAAGCTTTAAACATTATTTCTCCTTGTGAGTAAGAAAAACAGCCCATTCAGAGCCATTAAATGACAACAGGCCCTCTTTAAGGAGGATATTCTATTACAGTAACTGTACTGTTGAGCTTTGGGGCTTTTTTTCTAGTTGAGAAGGGAAGGGATATGTAGTTTGCACATTGAGTCTTGTCCTTTTCTTTGTTCCAAGTGTAAGAGATAAACCAGGGTTAAACAAGCATTCCCCGTTTGAGATGCTGCTCTCAGCTAAATAGATTCACAATCAATAATTCTGGATGATTTAATAAATTTCACATACTCAGCACACTCAGACATCACTGATTAGGACCTTATTACTTGATCAATTAATAAATACCAAAAAGTTTGGGGTTAGTAATTTTCTTTTGAAAAGAAATTAATACTTTTATTTAGCAAGAACACATTTAATTGATCAAATGTGGCAGTAAAGACGATCATGAAGTAACTTTTTTAAATGCATGCGTCTTTTGAATTTTCCATTCATCAAACGGTCTAATACATTTACCCAATTTGGATGGATTTCTCAGCACACAGGACCCAAACAAATCAAATGAGTTATAATCTGAAAATGAAATATGACTGTCTAATTTCTGGCACTTTTCCATTTACTCTTTCTGTTACGCTTAAAGTTGATGGTCAGGATATTTCATCAAGATTCAACTTGGCATTTAATGGAAATGTATTCCAAAGGAAAAATTATTGGAGACATATCGATGTCAATATGAGCTCACTGCTCGATAATTTGTATGCTAGAAAAAATGTATATCTTCACTGCAGCATGCCAGTCTGCCAAATGCATAAATGTAAAATGTGACTACTTTAAATTATAATATATTATATACTATATATATATATATATTTCAGCTTATATAAAAAACATTATATATATATATATATATAATTTTTGAAAATGTAAATTTTAGAGATTTTCTTTTTCTTTTAGGCTGCAAAACCTAACAAATTGAGCTTAAAAACAGGCATCACTGTGAATCATGAAGATGAAGAGAAATCCTGGCACTGTCACAAAAAAGGGCTATGATATTATTTTGATTCATGATGTCAAATCGCAGTTTTATTCATGCCGACTGACTCTGAAATCATCAATCTTAATATATGCAGTTCCCTTAGGATCCCTGAAGCTCTCGTCTCACTGTTGCTGCCACACTAAACGTCTTCATCTGCATTCATGTCTGCTTCTCCATCTTCAGACTCCTGTGCTTTTCTGAGTTCTGCCCTGCCCTTCTCAGTCTGATAATAGTCTGACTCAATCCACCCAGGGCAGTTAGACAATGTCACAAAGATGTCTTCGTCTACTTCTGTCACTTTGTGCACCCTCTGCTTTATGCCTTTGGAATACCAGCGTGGAGTAGGGACTTCTTCTGCGGGGTTGGTGGCCTTGTATAGCCCCTCACCTTCAGCCAGAGTGATCTTATACTTGTGCTTCGGGCACACGATACAGAGCTTGTTGTTGATTTCCTGTGCATGAAACATTAAACGGGGTCAGAGTTCACATGAGAGGTAACAAAGTGTGTCAAGTGCATTTATGGATCACTGAATGAGCTCTGCTTTAGCAGAAATGGCTTTACCTCAATATCTCCGGGCTCTAAACTACTGCCAGCATCTGTAAAGAAAATAAAAAAAAAATGTCATTAGCAAGCATATGCACTAAGCTGACCCGAGCAAATGCCTTTTTGACTCTGGGCTTTTGCCTCTGGAATTGTTCTTGGCACACAAACACAACAGCAATGTTACTGTGCTAAATATGCTACTTTGTCTCCCTCTAGTGTATAGAAATAAGCAAAGATGCTTTTCATGCTACTCACGGTAACACTGCAGATCCATTGCATAGAAAGTTCTTTGATGATATATAATAAGAATGTCTCTTCCGTCCAGAGTCACATTCGTTCTCTTGGCCTGAATGAGATCTTCTTTTTTGCCGATTAAATACATACGAGAAGGCTTAATTTTATCCATGGATGTGGTGCGGTTTAAATGATATATTCTGTGAAAATAAAATATGTTATATAAATACCATTCATGTAAATGATGGTGCTTAAGTTACGTACATGTATTGTTCTTGGTTCTTGTCCTTCAGCTTAAAACGTAATTGATGTTAGTAAAAATTCAAGGGATAGTTCACACAAAAACTAAATTCTGTCATCATTTACTACACTTGAGTTGTTGCAAATCTTTATGAATATCTTTCTTTTGTTGAACACAAAAGAAGCAGTTAACATAAGAGTTATACATCTTCTTTTATGTACAACGTATATCTTCCAAATATAATTCAAAAAGAAAAATTATAATAAGGTAAATCAGCTAGGCCATCTGTCACGCGTCGCGTATCTAATAAATTCACGCAAAAAATGCTCCTGTATTAATTTAGGCTATCAAAATATATTTTAAATTAAGCCTTTTAACTTTATGTATCAAGATCAATAAAACATCGCTGAGGAAATATTTTAAGCAGTGTTACCTTGTCCTGTTCCAGGTCGTTGTGAATTTTGTGAAACGTGCGTCATGGATGGTTTTAATTGGTTCTAGTCTACGAGGTTCGCGTTATCTCAAGCACACCGGCTGCTTCCTTCAGCCCTATCAGCCCCTCAGAACAGGAACCCCTCAGTGCGTTTAACATTATCTTTTTTTAGTGTTTAAAACTGAACGACACACCACTAACTGACACATTAACTGCGATTTCTTTGATACCAAAAGGTTTTACAAAGTTCCATATGATTGTAATTTACCCGTCTGTACTTCAGGATCGCGCATAATATCATATTATTCCAAAACAATTATACTTAAATGCATTTTTCCCTATTTAAAATACAACTCACCAAATAACCATTTTAATCTGGTTATAACAACAATAAATTGTCTAATATACTATTATTTAAATTACAACTGAAGGAGCCAATTGGAGAGCGACTCTTAAAGTACTCTTCAACATCATCTTTGCGCAGCAGTTACGCAGTGGCGCCGTCGAAACAGAAAATAGGTGACGTATTCCTGTGGAGCTCCACTCGCTGTATGCTGTATGTGTCTGCAGCCAGGTCCTCTTGTGGAAAATAGACTGCATACATACACGCTTTTCCATTTGCCGTTCGTTTATTAGTGTTCCAGGTTATGTCATATTTGTTTTAAACAAAAAGGAGCATTGAATCAATACCGACTGGACGTAAGTGAAATTATTGCATCTTAAGCTATAGCTTATGATAGAACAGCTAATGAATGGTGTTAGCCTGCTAACGTTATCTTGTCTAGAAAATCGGAAATCCAGGCATGTTACACTTAAGTTAAGCTAGACAAGTTTTCTTAATTAATATTTCCAACCCAAAGTTTGCATTTATACAACTTATTCAAAAGACTTGGAGTTAATATTTCCCATTGGAAACCCTCATAAACTAGTTGGCTTGCAAGTTATGTTCCCAAACTGTTTCCTTAATTGTTCCTTCATTATTATGCGCTGTGGCTAAACGAGTGAAGACTTTGACACGTATTTAAAGCCAGCAAACAGTCATTTTACCTACTGAGACACGATGTTTTTTCCTCAGCAATGTTTTTTGCAAATTAGAAGTGTAAAATAGCAGTTTCACGTATTTTGGCAATGGCAAATGGTGTATATTTTATATCATAGTCAAACCTCCACATTTGCGTATGTTTTGTCAGACACTTTATATGGTTAAAAACATATTTTAAAATACATACTTCAAATAAATATTACATATACATTTTTTTTACAAAATTGGGTAAACTTCACCTTTGCAACACATCTTTAAACACTAAAAAACTGTTGTAATAGTAAAAAAAATACTAATTTAAATGATACATAAACATAAAATTGTATACAAAATAGGATTTTCAGATTTTAAAAACTAAATGTATATTTAATTATTATAATTTATATACAAAATGAATCAGCTATGATAGACTTTTTCTAACTTCTCAAATTATCTATCAGTTTAAAGAAAACTTTGAAAAGATATAATATAATAGACAGTTGCTTGTGCTGTGTATTTCAAGGTTATGGCATTGCGGGCATGTGGATTTGTCATTTTTCGCCGTTTGCTCCAGAAGCCTCCCCCTGATAATATAGAGTTCCTGCTGCTGCAGACGTCCTATGGGGAACACCACTGGACACCACCCAAAGGTGCATCTCACAGCTTTTCATGATGCTTTTCCTATGTTCAATGTTCCTATCAAATTTAAATTTTAACCACTTTAGTCTTGCCAGTTAAAAAGAGTATTATGGCTTAGTTTCAACATGATGCTTATTTTTACACACAGAGTCCGTAAAGAATTTATAACGAAATGTAATAAAAAATAAATAAATCACAACTTCTGCTGCCACAAATACTGGTAGGAAAGTCATATGACCTATCAGGAGCAAATCAGTTCTTCAGTTTCTTGTGATTGTTACTGAAAGATTATCCTCCCCCGATAAGGTCACGTTGACCCTGGAGAGGACGACTTCACCACTGCCTTGAGAGAGACACAGGAGGAAGCGGGTTTAGGTAAAGATCACCTGCTTATGGTCGATGGCTTCCTGCAGAGGTTACAATATCAGGTCCGAGGAAAGGACAAAGAGGTCCTCTATTGGTTGGCTGAGCTGCGTGACCCAAACACACAGGTCGTTCTCTCAGACGAACACCAGGATTACCGCTGGGCCAAACTAGAGGAAGCCTGCAAGCTGGCAAAATATCAGGACTTACAGGACACATTTACAGCAGCACAGCGCTATCTAGAAACACAGGGCAAACAGTAACATTTACACTTGGTTTTGACAGATGAATGTTTGTTCTCATCTTTATAAAATTGTTTTAGGATGTTGAATTAATGATGGTTTAAAAGGAGGACTCGATGTGCTGTATGAAATTGGACTGTGGGAATAGACATTTACTTCCATCCTTTTTGCGTCACTAATAATAACTAAGGAGTTAAAAATGTTAAGACAAATGCACACCCTCTAAATTCTCACCAACATGCAAAACAAGGCTGCCATTCATTACATTGTCATTTTTTTTTTGTTTCTTTTAAAATATTTTCTATATAGTTTTAATTTATTGTCATTTCAGTTAGTAATTTAACTTCTTAAACTTAACTTAAACTTATTATGTCAATAAAAAATGTTCTTTAGTAGTTTAAGTCAACAATAACAAACACTGTCATTAACTGAAAGCACCTCTAAATGTCTTGTCTAATGGTTTAATTGCTAAGGAGCATTAACTCCTGTACATACACACAAACAAAAATGAAATGTCTCGTGATCATACAAGCACAGTCTTAAAATGATCATACTGGACACCCCCCATCCCCCCTGAACTCAAATACTTATGTTTAGAATAGAAATAGGTATCGATTTGGATTTCTCCATTCTTCCTTATGTGAATATTTAGAATGATATTCCCTTTAACAACATTACAAGAGAAAGGAAATAGCAAATAATGACTTCGGTTGTTTTGATCTGACACAGGACCACAAATCCTGTAAAAGAATAGCATACGAAACAAAAACAAATTGTTAATGAAACATTAAAAACACACTCATGACGCACAAATAATAAAATCCTTCAAGACAAATCCACTGTCGATTAACGTCACAACACTTTTTGAAATGAACTTGGTTGTTTTGCTGTGCACAGGGGTGCAATACACAGAGTCTCTTGCTGAATGTGTAAAATCCAGTCCTTTTAATTGTCCCTGTCGAGCCCTTTCGGCCTGTAGTCCAAAGGTTTAAGGGAGCGATTGAGCCGGGAACGATAGTTCTAGATAGTTCAGTGAGTTCATGATGCTCAGGAGAGTACGAGAGCACCGTTTCCTCACAATCCTTACATCCACACTCCCTTCCGGAGGGGTTTAGTAGGACCAGGAATCAGCATCCGTGTCCTTGGCTGGTTTGTGGGAATAAAGGCGTACCTGAGACCCCATGTGCATAAACATCTACGCCTCCACCCCCATTAGTGAGACCTTAGGGATTTGCGTGCCTCATCAGATGATTGACACATCATATAAAACACATTAAAACACACAAGCATGCTCTTGAACGCTACGGCCCACGATGGCACCGTTTCCAACGCAAAAAGCATAAGACCGGGTATGAGAGGGCTCGCAGAGATGAGCGAAATGTCCTCAGCAGTTACTGATCTCAAACCCCGTACTTACAAAAGAAAAAATTTAAATCTCCAAGATTTTCAGTCAAAATCGGTGAGAATCCGAATCGGTTTGGTACAGCTGCTCAGACACTCATACATGATGATCCCTTACCAAGAGTATGTGTACACTTAAAAGCATAACAGTATTATTACCTTTAGCCAAAATTGGTGCATGGAATATTAGGGGCCGAACGTGGGACATCATCATAGTGACTTAAACAGTCTCATCATAGTTTTTGGGTCGAGGAAATGAAGGTGTGCTGGAAGTAGTTTTAATGCTAGTGTTGCTGAGCACTTGAAAGCACCTTCATGTGCCATATAATCTGACACTTGTGATTTAATGGCTCAAAAAGCTCAGGTGATTTGGGGGTATGAGCTGCGCATAAGAGGATGTAGTTTTGAAGGTGACCCTGCTGATGTGGATGGCTGGTCAAAATGACGAAATTAAATTTTATGAGAAGGAAAGAGTCTATTCATTCTCTATTTCCCACCCTTATATACTTACCATATTAAAAAGGATCTTAAGTACATGTAGTGGAATTGATGAAGCCCTATACTGTAAAGACAGTTCTGAAGGAACTGTAACTGGGAAATGACCAAAACATTCATTTAAAGATTTATCATTTATTTACTCACCCTCATATCATTGCAAATCTGTGTGGCTCTCTTGATTCAAACTGGAAAACTGCATTCGGTTTCGAAACGCACAAGAATCAGTGGCTTGGAGCATAAATGAGAGCTTTAGTGATATCAGGAAGAACTTTGGCGTTTTCCTCTTCTGAAGCAATTCTATTTGCAATTTGGACTTTTTTCTCTAAATTATTTCTTTACAGTCGTTCTTTTTTCCGCTATATAAGAAATAAAGGCAATTGCAACTTCTTATGGTATGGAATAAAATCTCAGCTTTTAAAATTGGTCTTTTTTTAAAGAAATACTAACAATAAATACTGATTTGTGGCTCTTTAATGTGTCGTGATATATCACTGATCAACCGATCCACCAAACTGAATCTACTTTTCTGTTTGATTTGTTTTTCATATAAGCTGGTGGATTCAGCATTATGATATTCAGACTGCCTGTCGGTCAAGCTCTTTGCGAAGGGTCAATTGCGAATTTAAATCTCACAACTCTTTTCTCATTTTATCTTGAAATTGGGTTTTTTGTTCGCATTCTGTTTCTTTCTTTTTTTTTTATTCGTATGTACTTTTTTTTTGCTTTATATATATATTTTTTAACACAGGCATTGTTTAGTTATTACCTTTCTCTAGCAACATGAGGGTGAGTAAATCACAACAAAACTGTATTTTCTTCGGGAGCTAGCCCTCAAATAAGGGTTGTATTTAACAAAACATGAAATGTGCATGTTTATGGTGGCCTGACAAGCTCTGATTATCCAAAAGCCCTGAGGTTAAGAGGCAGGAGAAGGTAGGATGTGAAATGTTACCAAAAATGACTCATAGTGAACTTTACTTATGAATGGGGAGGTGCCAAAAATGGACAGAGATCTTAAGTAACAGAGTGAAAAAAAAAACGAAAGCTTTAAGCACAGAAAAAGAGAATTTGAAACAGGAGGCTGTCAGGGTAAAGAATAGTGAGAGGGAAAAGGTCAGTGTCACGGAAACGGTGGAAGGAGGTCAAGATTCCTCATTGCCAGAATCATCTTCATCACCGCAACAGTCCCCAGCCATTTCACTGCCAATCCCACTGGCTTCTGCCTCATCGTCGTCGTCCTCCTCCTCCTCTATGTCGTCGTCATATAGATCGTCATAGAGCAGGTCAGAGCTACTGTCGTGGGAAGGCACTTTGGTCTGGATGCAGTACTCAGCTAGCGTCGTTGGTACTTTAACTCCATCTCGCTCTGCATCTGCTTTAGTGGACATCACCTGCTTCCTGTGCATAATGCAAAGACAGAGTCAGCAAATATGTTAAAGTCTTAAACACACTTTGGCAAATAAATAAACAGAGGGCGAAAGAGAAATGCATAAGAGCTTGAGTTGAGCAGTTTTATGTTTAGTGCCACACCGTGTTGCTTTCATGTGGTATTTTTTATTAATTGGTCAGTAAACATGAATCATACAGCGAACGTACAATGTGATGATCATGCATCGTAGGCTATCTGTGGTCGCTAGACCATGAAAACGACTGTCTTTGAACCTCTCACTGTACAACATAGGACCCCTGATTATGTGCCATGATCACAAAAATCGCCACAATTGTTTCACGATGCCAGTGTTTTCTGGGACATCCGAAAATCGTGCAGTGTGTTTAGGGCTTAAGGCTTATTGGAACAGCTACAAAAGTAACTGCTGTTTCTCTCTACCAGATTTAAAAAAATAATAATATTTTTCAGCAAGGATGCATTAATTTGATCAAAAGTGACAGCAAAGGCATTTATCATTTTACCAAAATGTTCAATTTCCAAATAACTCCTGAAAAAATACACAACAGTTTCCTCAAAAATATTAAGCAGAACAAATGTTTTCAAAATAATATATATATTTTTTATTATAACTCAGTGTTAAATATTCATTAACACAATAATATTTCTCAATATGAAAGTTTTCTCTGTATTTTGGTCAAATCGACATAGCCTTGGAAAGCATAAGACTTTTTTTTTGCTAGAAAAGAATGTCAATAAGGGAAAAGTTCAACATTTGTCACTGTTTACTTGCGCAAGGGAAATAAAGACACTCAGAGCAGTGTGTCCTGACTCCTGAACTTCAGTGGGATGGTGCAATTGAAGTGTGTTGGGCCAAAATCTGGCCTTAGTCAATGTTTAACCTAGATCTCAGCCAACTTTAGGGGTATAATTCAATTTTGACATTACCTGAAGAATATAGAAGTTGTGCACAATGCTTTTTTGTGCTGGCCAGTTGCCAGGGTGCTGCTGTTACTAAGGTGTTCTGAGTGGTTGTGGAAACATGGCTATACAGTTGTTTCAGTTGTGAGTTTTGTGTTAGTACGTTGCTGGATCTCTGCAAATCCATTAAGGCTTCACAGCTTCTTTTAAAAGTTGCAAATGTAACAGCTACATGTATGAATATGTTTCACGTCTTTTCTGAAAGAAGCAGCACATTTCGGATTGGTCAGTGTGGAAACTTACTAGACAAACAGTCTCTAGACATGGCTAGCCTACGTCACACCATTCATATGTCAACTACCCATATGCATGTGTACTTTATATGTTGTGAGGTGAAGCAAATAAAAATGAAAAACATTGAAAATTCTAGTTAATATTAAAAAGTCAGAGCAGGAGAAAAAGTTTCAGACTGACCTTTAAACTTGATGGAAAAAGCTGAGTATGTGTTTTCATGGAAGTCATTTAAATTATGAAGTGGTCGTACCTTATAATCTCTGCGTATTCCTTGTCCTTGCCTTTACTGTCCCTCCACTTGCGAAACATGACCGAGGCATCCACGTTTGCAGGAGAAAAGGTGTTGGGTTCATTCAGCAGTGAGATCACACTCAGCAGGATTGTTCTACAGACAAACACACACGTTACTCTACCATTCAAAGGTTTAGGGTCTTTTTGAAGATTTTTTTCAAATGTTTTTGAGAGAATTCTCTAATGCTGACAAGGCTGCATTTATTTGATCAAAAAATACAGCAATTTTGTGAAATATTATTAAAATTAAAAATAAGTGTTGTCTTTTTATACATTTAAAAAAAATATTTTTTTCCTGTGATGCAAAGCTGAATTTTCAGCATCGCTACTCTAGTCCTCTTGACTTTATGAGCAATGTTGCCAGGCAACTTTAGGAAATGTTGCTTTAAACGGTCAACCAGGTGAGACAAAGGGCCCAAGACTTCTCTAAATTCTCTAGATAGACATTTGTTACCCGGTCTCTATTGGAAAGTGCTCAAGCAACACAGCTTAAAAAAAGTTGGGGGAAAAAGCCGCAGTATCTTGTGATCCTTCAGCAATCACTCTATGCTGATTTGTTGCTCAATAAACATTTATTATTATCAACTGCAGACTAACAGTAGATTAATATTTTGGTGGAAACGGTTATACATTTTTTTTATCATTCTTTAATTAAGAGAAAGTTTAAAAGAACAGCATTTCTTTCAGTGAATTATTTCTCCAAAATACCTGACATTCTGTGTGGGATTCCATCGCTCTGAGGGCAGCTCTCCGCTCTGAGGGTCATCCACAGGAGGATGGAGGATAGAAATACACACGTCGCCATTCTGGGGTAGAGAAATGTACATTAAGCAACTATGGCAGCATTGTTAGGATTACTAATATAAATTTTAAGCTGTTGTAATCCGTTTGCTGGCACAGTAAACATGCATTAAACAGGCATACACAAGCATTTTCACCTCATAGATGTTTGGATGCCACATCTTGGTGAGGAATCGGAAGGATGGAGGAGAGTAGGGGTAGTCAATAGGAAATTTTATATGGGCCTGGGGAAAGAGACAGAGTGAAAGACCGAGCATTATTAGCTCGCATATGAGCCGTTATAAATCAGTCCCAAAATGGAAAGGACACATTAGACTAAAAGGGTTCATATAAACATAATCCTCATGAATCTCAACATCATGTACTCTTCATCAGGTTTCTGATGTGGTGCCAAAAGCTCGCTTGAGACAACAGTGTAATTCAACAACAGTACAGTGCAGTGCTGTGTTAAATGCTGCACTCTCTTCAGTGCAGTGCTGATAGTACTGTTTTGTGCTGAGCGTTGTGATTTTGAAAGGGATTGTGGCTTTGAGTTTAGTTATAACAACTGCAATAGTTGTGAGAGCAGTTATAGGTTATGTGGTTATGGCCATGAGTCCTTTTTTTAAAGGAACAGTTCATTCGAAAATGAAAATTATGTCATTAATTACTAGGGATGGGACAAAAAAATCGATTCACCTAACTATCGCGATTTTTTTTTTTTACGATTTTAAAATCGATTTTTTTTTTACACCAGAATCGATATTAATTCACATTAAATACATTGCTTTATTTTAG
>JAUCMS010000048.1:1044264-1057852 GCA_032357445.1 Enteromius radiatus
AGAGAGAAAAAAACAAAATCGCAACACATTACAATATCGAATCGCAATACTTGTAGAATTGGAATTCTTAAAAAAAACGCAATACATATCGTATCGGCACCCAAGTATCGGAATCGTATCGAATCGGGAGGTAGGTGTATCATCCCATCCCTATTAATTACTAACCCTCATGTTGTTGCAATCCCATATATACGGGTTCTTCGAAATGATTCGACACACCAAATTAGAGCTATGGCAGATGTCACTTTTTGCAGCAAATAATGGTGATCCGTTACATTTCAATATTTTCCTTACAAAGGTTTGACTCATAAGACTTGGAATATAGTGCACAAGTCGTAAAACATACTTTTACGATGCTTTAGCATCTTTTTTTCAAACTTCTAGAAGAGAAACCTCTAGTGAGTCATATTCTTCCCGCCTTTTGTGTTCCACATGATATAAGTCCAATGTATGGAATGACACAAGGGTGAGTAAATAATGAGAGAATTGTCATTTTTTGCTTTAAACATGAGTGCAGTGCTGCTCTGAGGCTGTATCTTCTCTGCGAGTGGAAATCCTGCTACTCACCACTGCTGTTGACTGATGATTATGTGTCAGACTACATGAACTGGCTAGTGCTCAAGTCAGACCGCAGCGTGACTGTGACAGCGTGGATGAAGATACAAGTCTCAGTCAAAGCATTTAGTGTTAGAAAGCTAAAATCTAATCTAACTTCCTCCATTAGTGATCATTAGAAATAAACGGGAACAAATGACACAACTGGGATTTTCACAGGAAAACGTGCAAATTAAAAAAAATAAGAAAATACATATATCCTATTGATATATAACAAAATATAAATGCTATTCAACAAAGATGCAATATCTATACTCATGCAATTTCTTGCTGAACCCTGATAGCTGCAAATTTTAAATACTTTGTCTGATGGGTGGAGCCCAAGCCTGTGTTTAAAAAAAAGATACTATAATCTTCCTCAAAACATGCTGTATTACATATATCAGCCAGACTGTGCGTTTGGACCTAGTTGCTCAGCTATGTTTTTTCTATTAATTACATGAAGACGTAAAAGTGAAGAGTGTAGTTTTTATATTTAAGGAATAGTTCACCCAAATTTGAATTTACTCACTCTCAGAACATCCACGATGTAGATGTAGAGGCAGCAATATTATGAAAAGAGGACTTGTTAGCCAGAGGCAATTGTTTGAAGATAATTATTTCTTACAAGAATGCAGCTTTTGACTTCACAAGATGTAAGTTTATAAAGTGGAGTCATGTGGATTATTGTGATGTTTCTATCAGCTGTGAACTAATTCTAATTGGATTCAATAATGGAAGATGATCCATTGTTGCAAGTAATAGTACATTTCTCTAAATCTGTTCCCATGAAGAAACAAACCCATCTACATATTAGATAAACTGGGGGTGACTACATTCTCAGCAAATGTTCATTTTTGGTTGATTTATTAAGCTGGGACAGAAGAATGAATTATAACATAACAAAATGCATTTATATATATATATATATATATATATACATAATTCAGACAAATTGCTAAATTGCTACCTTAACAAAACTTCAGCAAAGACTTATGGCATATTATAATACAATAATACAACTTTGAAGGAATGCTGAGAATTATTTTTTTGTGATAAATTTAAGGGCTGCATTACTGAAAGTACTGACTATTGCAGTTGATAATACACCACTGAGAATAAGTGACTACAGGGAATACGGTTAAAACACACTGTCCTTCTCCTTTTAGCTCTCATATTGAGATGTCATTAATATCTGTCAGGACTAAAAATAGAGATCTAGAGTATAAGGAACGTACCACCCATGGACAGAAGAACTTGAGAGTGCAAAACACGAGACAACAAGTATGTGAGGTATAGTTCACAATTAAATATTATCATGCAGACGTGAGTTGGCTCACAATAACCTATTCCATTGAAAAGCATTCAAGAACATCATTTAAATTCACACAAGGCTTACCTTAAAGTAGCCCCCTTCATAAAGTGTGTTTGGAGGGCCAAAGATGGCCACCTCCCAGTTGAACAGGTCCGACTCCTCCACCAGAGTAATGCGGAAACCTTCCACTGGCTCCTCCTGCAGGGACTTCAGCTCCAGCATCAGAGCCTTCTGAGAGCCCGGCATCTGCTGGTGTGCCATGACAGTCCTAATCCTTCAGCCTTACTGTGGATTCAATGGAAATGAGTTTAGAGTAATATATATATATATATATATATTTATTATTAATTGTTTTGGACAGTTGTACTGCGGCTATAGTTGTACTGTACTATTTCCTTTTTTGTTGTTGTAAATATATTGCTACTGTGCTCATTATTTTATATTATATATATGCAATTTGAGAGGTAAAATAATATTACAAAATGAAAAGGAGAAAACATAAAAAACTGTACAAATGTATGATTAGATGTGTATGCAAAAGCTATAACCTACAACATTTTGAAAAATAAAAACATGCTTATAAACTGTTTATTACCTGTGCTGCTCCCCAGGAAATGTGATGTTTGGTTGCCTTAAAGTTCCAGCTTCATGTAAATATTAATACTTTTCTGATATTTATTTATTCCTTGGGGCCCAGGAGGAACTGTTAACCTTATTTTTCGAATCCTGTTGCTTTTCCTGTTGGGGGTTTAGTTATCCAATCTTCAAGCAGATATTAAGACAAATAAATCTATGTATTGCCCTCCTAAACAATAATAAAAAAATAATAATCCGTTTGTTCTGTATCTGCTGCTGCCCGCAATAGAGGTGAAGGCGATGGGTTGGGAGTTGTCCTCGTGTACTGCTCTAACGTCTAAAAAACTCCACAGCATGCAAATAAATTTCTAATTTCGCTTTATTTAATGCAGAATATGTTCGTCAAACCCTGCGGGTCGCTGTCATCACGCCGTTTCGTCTTCGGCCGCACAGCTGATCAGCTGCTTGTTTACATTTGTTCTGCTGCGAGGCTGTAACGCACCTTCAAAACCCCCCGTTTGCGCAAAGAATTACACTGCCAGCTCTGCTTTATCCGTCCAGACCGACTCGACATCGACTTAAAGAAAGGGTATGGATGTTATGGAAGTGGACTGTGAAGATTAATGGGAGCGCAGGAAAGATATATGAACGCAATCGACAGTTGATGATTTCTTTCGCCGTTTCTCAATCGCTTATATTGATGCTTCCGGTTATCATAGTGCGTGCCTGTACACGTCTGTACGCCAGTGCGTCATGACGCAGGACACTCAACTGTAAATACTTGCCACTCAAGGAAAACTACGCACAACATATGTTATTACATAGGTAGTATCTATTACATACAGAAAAATATTTTTAAAATGCGCATAATGTGTATGTCTATATATTTGCATTTATATTTAGTGTTTTAGCAGAAGCTATTATACAAAGCAATAAAAAATAAAAGCAATAAAAAAGCAATAAAATGCAAGTGCTATGACAAGTATCAGTTGGCCTAACGCATTAGCAAAGATTTTAAAAACATATATAATAATATAATAAATAAAAATAAAGCAAATATATAGAATAGAAAAATATCATATAGCTACAGTTAGAGTTTTTTTTTCATAAAACAAGCAGCTAGAAAACAAACAGAGTGCAGGTTTTAACCGTAAATTGTTTGGGGTTTATGAAAAAAGAAAACAGATAAAATAATATTAGAACTTACTTATATATTTAGAACTTAGAATTAAAACTAGAACTAGGAGCATGGAGAGATAAACAGTCAGATAGATAGAGAGATATGGATTTCCCTATTTAATCTCTTAATGATTCTTGCAATTCAATAATAAACAATATTCAACAAACTAGGATAGACCAAAACGTTATTTTTTCCAGGTTGATGGATTCAATCTCGTGCTGAACGCATGTGAAAAGACCGATACAAATGTCGTCTCCTCCCCAGCTCTTCTCTGATTGGTCGAACCTGTCGTCATTCAGCGGCAACGCACGTCGTCACACAGGAACCAAAGGAGGCGGTCAAACCAAGATGGCGTTCCGCGATGAAGCAGGAAATATACTCTGTTTTCAGTAAATCTCCTCATCTGAGAGCGCCGACCGGAGCTTTTATGTCCAAGGACAAGTGAGAGACTTATTTGGAGACTGAAGACAGAGCAGATACTGGTAAGGACACCGGTGGGACACGCAGGGGCGGTGGCAGGGGAAGTCGGGCCCTGTTAGGTCGCTTCACTAACCTGAACTGAAACAAAACTAGACAGTTGTTTTTAACCAAACGTTCACATTCACTTCCGTGCCTGCTTAGTTCTTAAGTACCAGATCTTTGGTTTTAGGTCAACAATATTTTAGTTATTTTATTGAAATGACAGACAAAAAGGAGAAAATCGTAGTAGCTTGGTAAGGAGCCAGAGAGAAATATGTGTCATCATCCAGTTTCAAAATAAACTAACTTGTCGCAAGACTGTCTATTCAGTATATCTAAAGATTAATTGTTGAAACTGAGCTGGTATAGGAGTCATCTAGGTTGCTGTCTGAATGAATATCGCGTTGTCTTTATTATTACGCAACAAATCTGTTAGCTGTATGTAGTTAACAGACTGGTTATGATTTTCTCTTTCTGATCAGATGTTATGCTTTTTATGTAAGAGATCATGGGTGGTGAAACGACCTCAAAACCGGTTTTATCAGCCTATTTTTCAGCGTGTGATATACTTTCGTGCTTGTTCCCTAATTATTATCACATAGGTTTTCAGTTGTGCTTACTTTATATGTGTGTTTTAGGAGGTCAACTTCCTGAAAATGTAGAAGCATAACTGTTTACCGTTTCACAAAGTCCACGAAATGCTTGTAATGTAATGCTGTTGGACTGTGCTGTGTTTTTCTCCCATCAGTTTTCAAAAGTATCTCATTACCAATATACATACAACTTTTTGACAATCAGCATCGATAACATAAAACGAATAATAATGATTATTGTTGTTATTAATTGTTATTTTCCCATGTTTTGTGGTCTAAATGTTAGGATTATAATGCTGTGCATTTAATTTATGCAAATGCATTTGTGACGCAGTGGTATATATTTTAAAGGGACAGTATAATGTTGCAGAATATTTATAAATCAAGTAAATTATGTCCTTTTTAACTATAGAAGAATGATGGCTGCTAAAATTTAAAAAAAATATATTACTTTAAAATATATTATGGTTCAGAACAGTTACTTAATTGGAGTAATGTTTTACAATAGTGCAGATTTTACTATATTTGTAATCAAATAAATACTGTGTTAGAAAGAGTTTCAGAATTTTACTGGTAATTTATATGTAGGTCAAACAGATTATGGTCATATCTGAAATGTTTTTCATGGTTATGTCATAGATTCAGTTTGGTTTATGGAATTAAGGTCAGTAGTTAGATTACTACAAGTGTATAGCTAATTAAGTTTGTTTTTTTAAATAATATTTCAATAATGACACAAATAACTTGGCAAAATGACATGCAATTAATTATGTTGTTATCTTAAGCACTGGTTTTGCTTATATTTCTCAGACAGTTTTGAAAGATTAAAATTATATCTGAAACCTTACTTAATGTTTAGGCTAGGTTCTAAAATGGTAACCTCTGTAGAGGAAAGCATCAAGGAGAAAAAATTGACTGTAGTTTTTATGAATTTATCTAATTGGTTTTTTTTAGTTACTCTAAATGGCTGCGAGGAAGTCTGGATCAGATATCCACAACAACGGTCAGTCAATCATTTGTCCTCTTTGTTTTGTTTAAATAAAAGTACAGCATAAATAAATTACTCATTTAAAAAAAAAAAATCCCATGTTCTTTTGTTACTTCATTCGATGTTCAAGGACCCGTCAGCTACCTTGATGATGTTCCTTTCAAACTCAACGAGAAGTTCCGCTGTCCCTCAAAAGTGGGTCTTCCCATTGGTTTCTGTTTGTCTGATTGTAATGCCATACTTTCAGATCTGCAGGTAAGTAAAATTTCCCTTTAACATTCTCTTACTCAAAATTATTTATTTTTGTCAGAAATAATAAATGCTTTGCTTTTATTTTCAGTACGACTTTAGTCTAGAGAGACGGAGTGTTCAGTGGGGGGAAGAACTCGCCAAAGCACGAGCTGCTGAGGCTCGAGCAGCGGAAGCCGCCCGGGCGGACTCTGAAAACGAAAGACAGGCTGCTGCTCAGGAAGCAGAAGTTGGATTGGTTGGGGGGAAGAAAGCACGCCCCTCTGATGAGCAGGACGTTGTCCCACCAGCATTGAACCCAGTTTTAGCTGGTCTGCGGCATAACGCAATCCTCACGCCTCTCCCAGCCCCATCTTTTGGACCGACACGACCAGCACCTAGCAACCCGGCCCCGCAGAGTCTGAACTTAGCTGACTTTGAACGAGAGGAGGACCCTTTTGACAAACTTGAGCTTAAAACATTGGACGACAAAGAGGAGTTGCGAAATATTCTGCAGAGCCAGCCGCAGTCGTCCGTTTCACCACCTCAGCTTCCTCCAGCAGAACATCGCCCCGCTTCTCCTAGTGATACGCGGCCTCTCGCGGTCAAAGCAGGAATCTTCCATAAACCCAATGGGTTGGTTGGACTGCTGGACCTAGACCGGGGTGGGGTTGTGGGGACCCCCCATGGACAGATTGATGCAGACCGCCCATGTAACATTCGCTCACTGACTTTCCCCAAGCTTTCAGACCCAGGAGACTCCCCCTCAGAACCGACTTTCAGCGTTTACCCAGCAGCCCAACCGCGCAGCCTATCCAATGGCACTCCACCATCCCTGCAGAGAACAGCATTAAATACCAACACAACACTCCCACAAGAGCAACCTGTCTTCCCTCAGAATGGGACACAGAAGCAGGTATCGTAACATGGGTGGAAACACTTGCCTGTCAGGGCTAATTGTATGTAAACAGCTAATGCAAACTCATTGGAAAAACATGTAAATAGCAACATTTCTGCTAAATTTGATTGCGTATCTTCTCGTGTTTTTTGTGGAAGTTTCGGATTGAAATCCAAGAGTGGCACCAAAAAGTTAATCTGATTTATTTGAAAATAGTATACCACCTACACTAAACCTGACCCTAAACCTAACCGATAGTATTAACATATGTGAGGTATAAACAGATTTGCTGAAGCAACCATGCCGTTTTTAAGTCTTTGAGCTGTTAACATAAGACTTGTGCCTTGTGGGACTCACTTCATATACTAAGTGCAATTCTTTACCAGGGGAGCTAACAAGCAAGTTTACCAGAAAAGCCAGGCATAAACTGGTTATGTGATGCAAACGTCAAAATGTATTATCTTACAAACATTTTATTATAGTAGAGGTCATAACATTTTTAACACAACTTTGTGTTATGTTAGGTCATAACATAGTATTATGCAAGGAATAGCACAAACATAATTCGTTATTAATTGATTGTTTGCCCCTGTAATCTTAATTTGTGTGATATAGAATAAATCGTTGGTGTTTGGCTGCAACTAGTAGTCATTTGAGCTGTAAACTGCAGTTAATTGTTTGTATAGGTGCCTTTGTGAGTTGAAAATATTTATATAACTGATTTTCTCCATAAAATCTTTGCAGTTAAACCAGGTCACAGCAACTAACTATCCACCTGCTGCAACGATCCTGCACAGCCTCTCTCCCAGCGAACGACAGTGTGTGGAGACGATTGTGAGCATGGGTTATTCATACGAAGGTGTTCTCAAAGCCATGCAGAGACAAGGACAGAATGTGGAACAGGTCACTTTTTCGCCTGAGTATTCTTAGTGCAAGACTGTGAAACATTTGTTTATTTAAACAAGACTGGTTTATGCCATTGATCTCGTTCATAGGTGCTGGAATACCTGTTTACTCACAGTCGACTGTGTGATCGAGGTTTCGATGCGACTGCTGTGGAGGAGTGCTTGGAGATGTACCAGGGTTCAGAGGAAAAGGTGGGTGAATTCTAGCAGCCACAAATACACACACACACAGCCCAAAATATAATCTACTGTCTAATTAGAATATACAGTTGCATTTATATCAGAATTGCAGTTGCTTGTCCTGATGAAATGAAAAACATTGTTTTTTTGTTTTGTTTTCTGCATTACAATTTCAATTCAATTGAAGGGTTAGTTCACCCCAAAATAGAAATTCTGTCATTAATTACTCATCCTCATGTTGTTCCTAACCCGTAAGACCTTCGTTCATCTTTGGAACACAAATCTGACCCT
This sequence comes from Enteromius radiatus, assembly GCA_032357445.1. Classification (NCBI taxonomy): domain Eukaryota; kingdom Metazoa; phylum Chordata; class Actinopteri; order Cypriniformes; family Cyprinidae; genus Enteromius; species Enteromius radiatus. The sequence goes on from JAUCMS010000048.1 coordinate 1,052,472, forward strand.
CCATAGACAACAGTACAACTGAAATGTTCCCAGGCTCAGAAACTGTAAATGCATAAAACTGTCCATGTTACATCAGTGGCTCAACTTTTTTTGCGTTGCTATGAGAGTACTATTTTGCGTAAAGAAAACTAAAATAAAATAATTACCGTTCTTCAGACACAATGTTTTTTACTACGTTTCTGGATTATTTCAGTTGCATTGCTGTCTATGGAGGGTCAGATGGCTCTCTGATTTAATCAAAAATAGCTTAATTTGTGTTCTGAAGATGAACAAAGGTCTTACAGGTTTGGAACGACATGAGGTTGAGTAATTAATGACAGAATTTTCATTTTGGGGTGAACTAACCCTTTAAAAGTCACGCATGTTTGAAAGCAATTTTTCTACTTAAGCAACTTACTTTCTTCTCAGGCTTTGGAGTTTCTGCAGCTGATGTCTCGGTTTGGAGAAATGGGCTTTGAGAGGGACACTATTAAAGAGGTACTGCTCGTGCACAATAACGACCAGGACAAGGCACTAGAGGATCTGATGGCCCGAGCGGCTGCGAGCTGAGCCCCGATAGTCACCCCTTCTTGAGCCAGCCCTCCTTTAGCCCTCAGAAGGGTTCTGGCTGTGGAAGGATGGGATTCTCTTATCTCTAAGACAAGAGGACTGATTTTGTACCCTAATAAAGATATACCTCTTGGGGTGGGGATTGACGGCACCACCCAACAGTGCATTCATCCCTCCTCAGCTGTATGTCTGTTAAGTGATCTTAGAATGGTGATGAGTGGGAGGAGCTGAATACTCCTCCAAGAATTGGCATTGGTTAGTGTCTCTATTGCCATGGTGACAGGCGAAAATGGGCGTTGCTGGAGAAATGGAACCAAGCAGAGCCCCACTGACAGAATACTGGTCCAGAGTGACGCTCAAAGCTATTACGCTGCCATCTCCCGCTGCTGGACGCAGGCTTTAGAAACTGAAACCTGAATGCTCATAAACTCAACCCATGGCAGAACAGAGACCCCACAGAAGTGCCCTCTCTCTGTATTCTGTCTCTGCTGTTTGTTCATACGTTGTTTATATGTTCGGCAGGCGGAAACACTTTATCTTTCTTCACTTGTCCTTTTTGAGATTGTGTTTCTTTGCTCTTTGATTAGAACTGCTTTAACAGAACTAATCATTATGTAAGTTCACAGGGAAAATAATACTGCAGTAAACTTTTGCCCGGTTGGCTTTTGCACTGGAATTAACACATTTGGCAAGAGAAATTGGCAATTTCGGCTGGAGCTGCAAAATTTAAACCATGATGCCACAATTTCAAAAATTGACATGCAAATACTGCACAGGCACACTGAATCACAGATGTTAATATAAACATATTTAAAGATCTGTAAAGATACACTGTCGGTTTCCATCTGTAATAAAGAAATTGAGAAACTTAAAACAGTAATGAGGGTAACACATTTATATGAGGTTTATTCTGAAGTCTGTTGATAAAGCTAAATACTGTATAGATGCGTGGACTTCTCAAACGTTTGGGGACAGGATGATATTTTGGAAAGAATGAATACTTTTGTTCAGCAAGGATGCATTTTTATTGATGGTAAGTGACATTTACACTTTTTATAATATTAGAAAGATGTTTCTTGAAATTAAATCAGCATATTATGATTTCTAACGTATCATATGACACTGAAGACTGTAGCAGAGATGCTGAAAATTCAGCTTTACCATCCCAAGAACAAATTAAATTTTAATATATTTAAACATGAAGACAGTATTGTAATAATATTTCACAATATTACTCTTTTACTGTATTTCTGATCAAATAAATGCAACCTTGTTGAGCATAAGTGATTTCTTTTTAGAAATCATTAATAAATTGTACCAACCCCAAACCTTTGAACGGTAGTGTTCCTGATAGTTGTGCAAAAGAATGATCTGAAGATGAGACTGTGAATGCTTGGGCACGTTAGAAACTGTCTGAATGGCCTTTGAATGAGCTATGGTCACCAGAGGAAACCTGTATATCAGTTCAGATATCTCCACATCACCTCATGGGCTTGACCAATTGCCTCAGTACAAGAGATACTGGGTCCCTCCTCAGAGGAACGCAGGAAAATGAGCAGAACTCTACAGTATAAAAATGTACTTGTGTAACAAATTAACATAACCAATTAACTGCAGCAGGTCCAATGTCTAACCTCGTGCTTTCTAACTGACTTTTGACCTTTGATTATCCAGGCCAGGACATCTTCAACCTCAAAAAATTCAATTATTATTTTCATTGTTAATATACATATATATATATATATATATATTAGTAGTCAACATTTGAAGTGGATCAAAACCTTTCATCAGACTTGTCCAAAAAACTGTTGACTACAGAATATGTAACTTTTGGGTGAGTTTTCATCATACTAATGCTTTTAGGTTGAGGTGTTTTTTTATTGTTGTTGTTTTTTTTTTGCATTTAGTATAATGCAGTACTAAAAACCTTAATTAAGCCCAATTAAACACTTTCCTCTGAGATGGGATAAATTATAAGAATCAGATATGACAGATGTTCCATTGCCCAGGGAGCACATATAGGTTACTGGGTAGCTCATTCTTAAATAAATGTTTGATTATTTAGCAGCCAGACGTGCATTATTATTTTGCTTTTTATGTATTGTTTTCTTAAGCTCACTTTCCATGTGCAATATAATTTCAGCTGTGTTGTGTCAAAATAATCAAATTTAATGAGTCCTTGTTGACATGAGTGGATCTCATGTAGATTCCTGGAAATCAATGTCACCCTGAAATCAAAAGAAGAAATTAAATTAAATAACTTTGTTACCAAAAAAAAAAAAGAAAAAGTTTATGTATATGTTGCTATGAAAAAATTTGAAATGAAAGACCAACAACAAAATTAATGGTCCTAAAATTTTCTTAATGAATTTTTTTTTAAATATAAATATAACTTTTTGGGTTTTTTTATATGCAATATGATGCACATATGTTCTTGATAGATTTTAAGAGATTCACTTATTCAAAAGAAGTAAGATGGTGTACAGGGTTCTATTTTTTTGTCTTGACTGAACATACTACCAAAGGCTGAAAAGAATACAGCAAACACAGTGCTGGCTATATCACAAATAGTATTTTGCTTGAGGTGAGTCAGCGCTCATATGCAGATCTATTGTTCTAAGTGTAAAAGGGGAAATGTCGTGATGTATGGCTAGAGAACCTGATGGACAGGTAGAGCAGATGGGAGGGCCTAATGACACAGAGATCTATTGCTCTTAAATGAGATTTAAAATGTTTAGTTAGTTAAATTATTTTGGACTTGATGACTATGATTAAACTTATTCTTCTAAGAGTGTGGCTGTCACTTATGTTTATAATGTACAGATTTTGTCCAGGAGCAGCAAAAAAGAATCCACCTGAATTGTAAGTGACTCTTGCTGGTCGCCACTATGGTGAAACTTCTAGTGGAACACAAGGTCAGCAGCAATAAAGAACACAGGTTAAAGGAAATTCACACACTGCATGTTGAATGAGGTTGTTAAACGGCTTATTGTGTGTCAGACAAAATAAACCTTTGTGCATCAGCAGATGGCATTGTTGAAACTGTGGCAACATTTTCATAATTAGTGAAAAGTCATCTTTTTTTAAGCCAAAGAGATCAGAGAGGAGGAAATAACAAATTTAAAACATTCAAATTCATAACGTGTAGGCTTATAAACAAACATGTTTATAAAATATATAAAATGTGATTATGATTAGAAATAAATACATGTAAATATTTTCAAAAACATTTATTTTGGATGCTATTAATCGTGATTATTTATATATATATATATATAGTGCAGTCAAATGATTAATTACTTCCAAATATCAGGATATATATGTGTGTGTGTGTGAGAGCTGTGTATATTTATTATGTATTTATAACAACTCACACAACCATATATATATTTAAAATATTTACATGCATTTAAATTTATATTCTTACATTTTATAAATATATTTAATATATAAAACAGTAAATATAACTGTTTAAATAAATATAAACAGTATGCACACATAAACAAAATTAATATATACAATTATTAAATTGTCTCTTCAAAGCTAATTTCAAGAATTTATCCATGCATTTTTTTTTCTTTCTTTATATAACAAATATTAAAATACAGCATAAATAGTTATAACGTAATAAGCTCTTTTAACTAGCATTAAACGGCATAATTACCGTTAATGTATAGGCCTAATTGTCATTTACGTAATGCTGATTTGTTTGTTTTTCAAATTAAACACGTTGAATTTTTTATGTCCACGAAAAGTCGGCCAATTATAATTACAATCAGGAAAAATTGTGCGTTATTAAATGTCACAGCCTATTTTATGGACTTTAAAAGACACCTAATTGTAATAATGAACAGGGCCTAAAAATCATTAAAGAATCGCGAGCCATAGAACGTGAAAAGGTCGTGCGCGCGCGCGCACGTAAGCGACGCGCACGCGTACGTTTGACCTTGTTTTTGTTGATGTTTGACTGGATTGCGGCCGCGCGCGGCGCTGTAAGTTGTCGGATGACGCGGTTTTGTCAGGAGATAGACGCACAGAGAGAGAGAGAGAGAGAGAGAGAGAGAGAAAGAAGATAGGTGAAAAGTGAGCTCGGTGCAGGGGAGGGGCAGCAGTACCCTCGTAGCTCCTCCACACAGACGAAAACCAAACAAACCTGCCCTAAAAACGACCTAAATCACTAGGATCGGTGATCGGCCACTGCACCGGAATCGGACGGTTATTCGACTCGACTGGATTCGATTAGTCGCGTCGCTCCACCAGCCCAGAGGCCGCCTAAACAACCCCATCGCCATTATATGATCCACTTCCCAGCGTCGCTGCTGCCCTCCATGTGGGTGAGGGACCTGTGCGTGTCGGGCTATGGCGAGAAAAACAGTTAGCAGGAAAAGGAAAGCAGAGGAGCCCAAGGAACAACAGGTAAACAACAAATCTCTATTGCACCTTACAAAAACAGCTTGCAGCCATATGCTAACCTCACGTTTTATATGAAACAACATCCTCGAATCATAGGAAACAGAAACACAAGCTCGAAATGTGACCGTTTACAAACAGGAAAAGATTGCAGTCTAATGTTAGCACCAGTTTACCGGCTAAAGGCTAATAGTGGGGTTGTTAACTTAACTTAGTTGTTGACATTTATCTGGCGTTGGTGAGCTGGTTTGTTTATTAATGTGTAATAATTTATCAATTGTCTTGAACATTAAGATTATGGGCCGGTTTCCCGTACAGGAATTAGATTAAGCCAGGACTAGACCCTTGCTAATTTAGGACATTTAAGAATTTTTAGAAACATGTCTTACAAAAATGCATTATCTGTGAGCATTTTAAGACCA
>JAUCMS010000048.1:1058000-1093032 GCA_032357445.1 Enteromius radiatus
CAATGATTCTTGATATGAGACAAAACAGGTCATACATTAGTTCTAAACAACATTCATATATGATCACTATAGTGTTCTTAACATATGTGTTAATTTATTTTGTTTTAGTGAGTTTACATTGTCATCCTAAAAACTGCATCAGGCAATAACACAGACTGCCTTCATTCTGAAGGTCCTCCTCCTATATTTCACCTGTTATGAGTTCAACATGGTCATACAGGTGCAGGCAAATTTCTGTTATGTTATTATATATAATTTTAAATCATTTTGCTTGTGTTTGCCTTGTATTTTTATGTGAGCTCTGTTATTACAACTAAGAAAACGCATAATGATGTGTTATAAGCAAAATGTAATTATTGTGTCAGTACTCAGTAAGTTTGTCTGTAAAAATGCACATAGGCTATATAGAAGGACAGCAGGATATTTCTTTTCCCTAATACTCAAGAATCATTTGGAAATATCTTATGTGCTTGTAGGTGAAGCAGATGTGTTAAATAGGATACACAGGAGAGGATAGAGTTCTCATATGGGGGAAGGTGGTCTTCAGTGCAACACACTGCTTGGAAGATCATTTGCTTTCTTTATTTGGCTTCGTTGAAGGTTTATTTTGGATACCACTGGTCAGCTCTGGACGTATCCCTGTGTGACAGACAGATCTAAAAGAGCAAATCAATAAAGTACAGTGCACTGATATCATAGGCCTCAAGTTCAACAATTGATGTTTGTAATAAAAATGCCTATATATTTAAAAATATATATATCATGCTTCAGTACTTTCTCATGTCATGGCTTAATGTGCAGAGACTACCATTTGTAGTTTTATTCTTTCGAAATGTATGTTTGAGCATCCCGACCAACACAACGTGGCAGCAACCAATGGTGTGAGTTTGGAGGCGGGACTGAAGAGACTATATCTCCATTGAGATAATTTTTTGTAGTTTATATTTTTATCGTTTGAATGTTATTGGTGATTGAGCGTGTGAAGGTGGTCGTGTATTGACTATGAACCTGACCTACTTGGCCATTAGGATCTGGGTCAGTCTGATATGGCTGATGTCTACTGGCCTGGAGGGGGATTGGAAGCACTGTACTCGAGTAGAGATACGTTAGTGTTTATGACTAGGAGTGTGTTACTCCTCCCTCTCTGGACAGATGATGTAATTTAAGCTAGAGTTGTTTATATGGGTGATGATGTTTTGATTATAAGCATGATGATGTCAGTGCTGTTTAGTGAGAATAAGCATTAAAATGAATGAGTCTCAGTCTCTCACACAGATTGCTGGGACCACAGGAGCTGATATACTTCAAGCCGTTGGTTTTACTTGACCGTGCCATGGCTTTATTTGATTTGTCGATGCTCGCTGGGAGCACAGAATGGCTTTGTCTGCCAGCTGGCGTTAGGATCAGATGGATGCCCTTACTTTTGTTCTTTGGCAGTTTTGCCGTAATTTATTGTGTTTGATTGTATAGAAGGTTGTTAGTAGGGCGAGGTGACGAATTTTCAATGCCACCAGGTGTTTTTCTTCAAATGCAAGCTGTTTTTAAAAGTGCATACACAGTGCTGGATTGCAAGGAAGCCACCTAAAACCAGATGTCAGTGAGATTGTGTTCATAATTTAGGGTTTCTGTTTGAAAATGTTATATAATCAGTTTAAGAACACGATGTGCTATTCACTAACAAAGAACATTGAACAGAACTTCTTTTTTTAAAATTTGTTTGTAAAACTAACATTGTTAGATTGTTGTATGCAATTCACTGAAGTTTAGTTTAGATTATTTTAAGACAAATTTGTATTATTGTAGAGTTTTTCATAAATATATCCTTCAATGCTGATATGGCCTACATTGATGGAAGGATAGATAGATAGATAGATGGGTAATTATCAGGCACAGACAGAACAGATGCACTAAATGATAAAAAAAACATTTATGAAAGTACTTTTTCTTTTTTTTTAATTTTGTATGATTGATTCATTCCTTATCCCTCTGTCAGTTTGACTGGTGTCAGTCTGCGATCAAGCGTGCCCGTGTGTCCAGCTCAGCGCGTCATGCCCAGCCCTGGTGGCAGAGCCGGCGGTCGGTGGTGTGCTCTGTAAGAGGAAGGGAGTTCCGCCCGCAGCAGCAGCATGAGTGGAGCTTCCAGCGGAGTCTGCGCGGATTCGCTGCTGGACGCATCCCAGGAATCCTCAGAGAGAGAGAGTTCTCCCTCGGCCGCCTCAACAAGGTGTTCGCTTCTCAATGGCTCAACCAGAGGCAGGTGGTGTGTGGGACCAAATGCAACACGGTGAGATGCTTTCTGATTAGTACTTTTGATTAAATTTTTATTAATACAGTATTTATGATCTTCAAGGTATTATTGGTCTTTGTGGCATTTAGGTCTTAAAAATATTTTAAATATTTTTTAAATACTTTTTATTTATTCCCTGAAACACTTTTATGATGTTCTGCATATGAGTTGGGTAAATACATTTTGAAAGATTGCGTTATGGTGCAAAACAAAATTAACAAGAGAATAAAAAGTTGACTTAAACCATTAAAATTATGTTAATTAAAAGACATTTGTTGAAGTTAAATAACATAATTGAACCGATTTTATTTGGCCATAGAAATTTTTCTTAGAAAAAAAAATCTTTTAAAAATAAATGAGTTTGTTTTATATTTATTTAGTGTAACTAAATGTACTAAAATAAATGGCAGCTGAAAATAAAATGTAATATTAATTAAAGCTATAATAGTATCTCAGTGATACTGAAATAATGCCCTAATACACAAAAGGTTTAATGCCCATAAGAAACTATTGACAGCTACTTCATAATAATGTCAAATAATAATGTCAACTTGACTCATACATTGATGCTGTTATTAGAGTCTAACTTGATAAATATTCCTTAAAATTTATAGATCACCTCAAAATTAAAATTCGGAATAATGATGTTTTTCCATATAACGAAAAAGATGACTGTCAAGCTCCAAAAGAACGTATACGTACTATATAAGTTGTCTGAATGTATGCTGTATGCTTCTAACACTTTTATTTGCCATTTCACTATTAGATGACTTTACTAATCTTTTGTGCCTTTATGGTTTCTTAGCTATTTGTGGCGGACGTCCTCTCGGGACAGATAACCAGAATACCCATGCTGAAAGACAGAGAGGGAAGGGCAGAGGTTTCCCAGGGTTTGAGTGGAGTGGGAGGCAATTTCCACTTCCACAATTCAGGATCAGTCGGTGGTCTAGATGTCCAGCAGGGATGTGGCATCCACGCGATTGAGCTGAACCCCTCTCGTACATTGTTGGCCACTGGAGGAGACAACCCCAATAGCCTGGCAGTGTACAGACTTCCCACTCTTGACCCTGTCTGCGTCGGGGATGTGAGTTCAGCCTTTGTTTTCCTTCTAGTTGTGCAAGTATTGTAAATGTCAAAACGTTTCTTGGCTTCAGCCTTTGACTTCATAGGGCTTAAGTGCTCTTAGTGGCTAGCTTTGGCTAACACAATGAAAAAATTCTGGTATGCACTGATAAAGTGTTTCTCTAGACTCAAATTGGTTCTGTATTTCTGACAGGATGGACACAACGACTGGATATTCTCCATTGCGTGGATCAGTGACACCATGGCAGTCTCAGGTAAGAAGCTTGCAGATCCAGTTTTGAACAACGCTGTACACTGTGTGCTAACACATTAAGTGCTAGTGTACAAGAAACCTGTCAAAAATTGCGAGTATTATATTTCCCCCCCGAGAGAAAAGAAATAGAAAGTATGTTTTGTATAAAGAAAATGGGGCCTTTTTTAGGAACATTAAAGATATTTATTGTTATTTTTATTATTATTAATTGTTTTATACATGCATATATAATATTGAGAATCTTACATTTATTCTGATTTAAATATAAAAGAAGAAAACATGGATGTGATTGAGTTTTCATTAGTGTGTTACAGTAATGAGAATTAAATATTAAATTATAGTAATGATTTTCTTTTCATTGTCATGAATGTCAGTGCAAAAATGCAAAAAAAAATATATATATATATATTACAAAATAATCATGTTAAATGCTATACAAGACCCTTTTATTATAACTATATATTTGGGATTTATTTTGTGATTAATTATACAGTATACTGTACACAATTAGATGTTGTTTGTGGTGTGCAGAAAATTCTACTGTTTAATTAAAGAAGAATGAATCTTTTATTCTTTGGAGCAGGATCTCGTGACGGTTCCATGGGTCTGTGGGAGATATCAGAGGAGGTGCTGACCCGGGCCGAGAAGCGTCAGAATGTGGAAGGTGTTCCTTGTTACTCCCACATCTCTCACCGCGCTCTCAAGGACATACCGAAAGAGTATACCCACCCCTACAACTGCAAAGTGCGTGCACTGGCCTTCAACAACAGCCATAAGGTTAGCCGCTGTCCTTGACTCATGTGACCGAAAATTGATTGCTTTGTGTGTTATTCAAGCTCACCGTTACTCTGCTTTTATCTTTTTCATTCATCCATTAGGAGCTGGGTGCTGTTTCCTTAGATGGATATTTCCATCTGTGGAAGGCAGAAGACAACCTGTGCAAGGTACAATTACTACTATAAGAATTTTTCTCGCATATTTTTCAAGCCCAATGCTTAGATTTTTACAGTTGTCTAATGGGTTTTTCTTATGCAGGAGCTTTCTACCAAACTCCCTTACTGTAAGGAGAACGTGTGTCTGGCATACGGTCTGGACTGGTCTGTTTATGCAGTCGGCTCCCAGGCACACGTTTCCTTCCTTGACCCCCGGCAGTCATCTCAGAACATCAAATCTGTGAGCTCCAGGGAGCGTGGCAGTGGTATGTTTCCACCCTTTCAAAGATAGTTCAAATGTTATCATTTGCAAAGCAAGCTGGTGCTCAGTTTTGTGTGTTTAATTCTCCCTTAGGTATTCGCTCTGTGAGCTTCTATGAACACATAGTGACGGTAGGCACTGGACAAGGTTCCCTGCTCTTCTATGATATCAGGGCTCAGCGTTTTCTGGATGGTCCATCCAGCTCACCCGGCGGGTACCGGAATCGCACAGCAGAGGGCATCCTGAAACTCACCACAGGGAGAGGATGGCTGGTAAGTTTGTCCATTTTGACCCTTTTTTGACCCACACTGTCTGTCTTGCATGAAGAGATGTAGGATATACATTGTTTGTAATGAAATCATAATTGTTGTTTTAATGATATGCGATTTGATATTGAGTATATCGTAAAAACCAAACAAAACACATCTACATAAATGGTGAAAAAATCTATGTAAACTTATTGGAAAAGATTAATTTCTGTCACTGCTGTGAATTGACCACCACACTGAATGTGAAGAATATCAAAAACTCTATCAGCACAAAAATACACTTGCACATATATTATCTAATTATGCTTATCGATAAAAAAAATCTTTTTTCAGTACTACACACTACTTGCATTCTAAAATTGTACATATTGATTGAGACCTTGAGCAATATGCGAATCTTGTAATTGATTTTATAAGCATTATAGTACTTTATATATATATATAATATAAAATATATACAAATTGTTTTTTGTTTTTTTTGTATATATTTTTTGATTTATAATTATATTTTATTTACACAGCCATTCAGAATTCCCTTATAACAACCAAGGCTGTTTATTTGCTCAAAAACACAGTAAAATTGCTAAATATAATTATAACTTAATTATATAATATTATATAATTATAATGTGTTCTATAGTAAAATTTATTGTGTGATGGAATTCTCCATGTAGGCTGGAGCAATAGGCGTGCCGAAAGTTAGGGGTGTGCCCAAAAGTAGGGGGCGTGTCGAAAGGTTTCTCATTGGTGAAAGGAGCTTCTGCGTTGGCCAATCAGCGGTAATCCTATTTAAATGTAATTACTTTTAGTGGAAGAACATGGCGGCGGTAAGGCCTGGTGTGATTAGTCTTTATTTTCATCATTTAATTGTTCGTTTAATTGTTGTTGACAGACACATATTACTGTGAGACGAAACACGGACAGGTTTTCCAGCATGAATGAATGAGCAGATTGGGTGGAGGGTTTTTTTTCTCTTACTTGTGAAGACAAGCTTTTAAACGGAGCAGCTCTGCCTCCACATTTGGAACTAAATAAATGTTTTATTGGCTAAAATTGTGTCTTTTTACTAAATTAGTGCCACTTCAAAGGTTACTAAACTGTACTCCTCCTCCTCCTTATTGTAGTATTTTATGAACCATATTTGTTCTTATCAGGCAATGTGTTTTTAGTTTTCATGCACTTTTAGTAAAACTACAACAAAACAACTGTCAGTTCAAAACATTCTAAATGATTAATTCTGTAACTTTTTTGGTCTTGTTTAACCAATATAAAGTTAATACTATTCCAAAAATATTAAAATTACTTTAAAATAATTAGATTTTGATTATGGGTTTAATACGGTCAAGGCGGTTAGAAGGAATACAGCTCTAGCTATTGGGCATGCGCACATCAATCTAATCTTATTTTTCTCTTACTGTACAACAATAAAACTTTTTGTATTACAGAAAGGATTAGGTTTAGACATGAAAAACGATCCAATAGGTATAACAATTAATTTCATTGTTAGTTTACTAGCCATGACCATGACACAAATGTGCAAAGATGACGTCAGTATACTGTGATATTTTACAGGAAAAGAATGACATTTAATATAGAGAATGCATTACTTAAACGCATTAGAAAGAACAATAGCATTTAATATTAGCCTTTGTGTGAAACGGGCAACTTGCTCAACTAATTATAAAGACCTTTCGGCACGCCCATTACTCCAATCTGCAGCTACCTCTGTCTTGAAAATTTCAGCATCCATTACTTCAGTCTTCAGTGTCACATGATCCTTCAAAAATCAAAAAAAGAAACATTTATTATTTTCAGAGTTTTAAACTATGGGAAAATCTTCTTAACATAATTTTTTTCTGTCACTTTTAATTAAACTAATGCATAATTGCTGAATAAAAGTGTTAATTGAACAGTGGTTTATATTCATTATCGCTGTGTTTAAAATATAAATATAAAAATTTTCTGTATACACTTACTGCCATGAAATCTTTGGACAGGCTTTTGCATTAATTAGTCTATATATAAGCTCTTTTACAAAGTGCTTACTCTAGCAGTCGGTTGCCTGCAACATCAGTCTCTGCTTACCATATGGAAGTTCATTAAGCAGAAATGCTGTATGCTGCGTTAATCAGGGGTCCACACAGAAGTATAACTACTATTTGATTGGCTTAATTGACCCACTTAGGTTGCTGCCCTTTTCTTTACAACTTTGAAAAATGTAACTATGTAAGGGAAGTGTACAGTCAGCCGGTTCATTATGGCAATATTAACAACTCCTCTGCCCATTGGGGTTTTGATTTTCTAGTCTAGGGTTATTTATGATAATGAACATATCCTGCTTATTAGACATTATATACATATGATACACTACTGCTCAAAAGTCTAGGGTCAGGGCTTTTATTTACTAATGTAACTCAAACCTGATTCCAAAAAGGTTGGGACACTGTACAAATTGTGAATAAAAAGGAATGCGATAATTTACAGATCTCATAAACTTTTATTTACAATAGAATATAGATAACATATCAAATGCTGAAAGTGACACATTTAGGAATTTTCGGACCAAATATTGGCTCATTTTGGATTTCAAGACAGCTACACGTTCCAAAAAGTTGGGACGGGTAGCAATAAGAGGCTGGAAAAGTCAAATGTACATATAAGGAATAGCTGGAGGACCAATTTTCCACTTATTAGGTCAATTAACAACATGATTGAGTATAAAAAGAGCCTCTCAGAGTGGCAGAGGATCACCAATTTCCCCAATGCTGTGAAAAATAACTTTAAATTAAAAGTTATGACTATCTACAGTGCATAATATCATCCAAAGATTCAGAGAATCTGGAACAATCTCTGTGTGTAAGGGTCAAGGCCCCCTAGACATAGTAGCATCATAAATAGGAATGCTACTATAATGGAAATCACAATAAGGGCTCAGGACTACTTCCAGAAAACATTGTCTGTGAACACAATCCACCGTGCCACTCGCTGTTGCCGGCTAAAATTCTATAGGTCCAAAAAGAAGCCATATTTAAACATGATCACAGGCGTTTTCTCTGGGTCAAGGCTACCCTGATAGCACACATACATCTAGGAGACATCTATTTGACATCTGCAAGACATATTATTTATCTACGAGACATGTTATTCATCTACAATACGTCTATTTAAGATGTCAAATATACGTCTATTAGATGTCTTTAAGATGTTTATGATTTAGAATGTATGTATAACTGAAACCCGAAAGATCAAGAGATCTTTAACCGACGTCTTGCAGACGTACGTGTGCTATCTGGGTAGGGATACAGCGATTAACCGATTGAAATCGTCACGGTTTATTAACAGTAAAGTTTCCGCTGTTACACAGAATGGGACTGTTGAAGCTTGCACAAAACTAAAACAAAAGTTACATTAGTGGTGCAGTTTTTCACCATGTCTAAAATCTCTACCCCTTGTCCAAAAGAAATATAAAGAATGTAAAAACTTGTGATCTATTTGTATTTGTTATTTTCAAAAGATTAATACGGTCATGGGTGTTTACAGGGCAGAGGTCACTTTTTTTTTTTTTTTTTTCCCAACATGAGAGATGGACTTTTGTTTATTATTTTGTGCTGTATTAATGGTTACTGTGTTATTTCTGTTTTTAAATCCAGTGATAAATAACACTCTAATATCTAAAGAGTGTTCATGTGAGTTCATACATTAGTAATGTTATAAAATGAATTAATGCATTATAATAAAAAATTATAATTTAAAATGCACTGTGGCAAAGTGGAAAACTGTTCTGTGGTCAGACGAATCAAAGTTCTTTTTGGAAAACTGAGAGGCCATGTCATCCGGACTAAAGAGGACAAGGACAACTCAAGTTGTTATCAACGCTCAGTTCAGAAGCCTGCATCTCTGATGGCTTGCATGAGTGCGTGACCACATACTGCATCAATTACAATGTCATGGATGCGTGAGAAGAATGATCCAGGTACTGGAATGGTCAGCCTGCAGTCCAGATCTTTCACCCATTGAAAATATTTGGCGCATCATAAAGAGGAAGATGTGATACAGCTGGAAGCCTGTATTAGACAAGAATGGGACAGCATTCCTATTCCTAAACTTGAGCAACTTGTCTCCTCAGTCCCCAGACGTTTGCAGATTTTACAGTGTACAGTGTCCCAACTTTTTTTTTTAAATCGGGTTTGTACTTTTATTCAGAGAAAATGCAAAAGTGACCGTAAAGATGTGTAATGTTACAGAATATTTTTATTTCAAATTAATGCATTGTATTCATTAAATAATCCTGTAAAATATATATTTTATCATGTTTTCCACAAAGCACAACCGGTTTCATCATTGATAATAAATGTTTCTACCAAATGAGCATATTAGAATGATTTCTGAAAGATCATGCGACAATGAAGACAGGTGCTTTTTACTGTATTTCAGTTTTTACTGTATTATACTGAAATGAATGCATTTCAATCTTTGTGTCTCCCACAGAATCACGATGAAACATGGAGAAGCTACTTTTCAGACGTCCACTCCTTCCCGAACGCCGTATACACGCACTGCTACGACGACTCCGGCACCAAACTCTTTGTGGCCGGCGGCCCCCTGTGTTCTGGCCTACACGGAAACTACGCTGGCCTCTGGAGCTAGCCTCCATCATCCCTCCATTTCGCCCTTACATACCATGTCCTTACAGTTCATCTTCCATTTTTATCCACACTCGTTTTCACTTCCAGTTTCTATCCAAGATCATTCTCTATTTCTCAAAGGACTCAGGAGCATAGATGTGATTGTGAACTGTTTTTTGTGCTTGGTCTTATGCCTTTAAATTTTCATTTGCCTGTTGTACTCCTGAATTTATATGTGTTTGTGTGTGTGTGTGTGTGTGTGTGTGTGTGTGGAGGAAGAAAAGGCAAAAAAAAAAAAAGGCATGACCAACACTAATGCCTGATCTAATGGTGGAGTCTGGAAAGGATGACAGAGGTTTTTTCCTCTGCGCATCAGCTGCCTGAACCTTTGAGAACTGTGGAATAGTGTAAAATACATAAAACAGATTTAACAGTCTCTCTGGGCATTGATTTTTTTTTTTTTTTTTTTTAATGAAAGACATGGCATTTTGAGTTTGTTTTGCTGTGTTTTTTCAAAGACCTGCCGATTAGCTCCTCCTCTTGGCTCGCAATGGACTGAGATGACATTGTAGAGCCTAAAAAGGCTGAGAATCGGCATTCAAAGATGAATCTTGGTGAAATGAACGGACAGCCTGACCTGTAACCTCTCTGTGGACACTGAGGTCAAGACTGCAGTTATATGAAAAGCACATGGACATGAGGCAGATAGCGGTCAATGAAGACTCATCCGCTGTTTTTCTTTTTCCCTTTGTTTTTCAAAATAATGGCAGGGAGAGACAATTGTAAGAAATTGCAGATTCTGTTTTTGTTCTGTTCGAGGTATCTCGGAGAATGCCTTTTTTTTTATTGCTGATTCTGTACTAACACACATAAGCTCGCATCAAGATTGCAATTTTCCCTCTGTGACATTTAGACATCTTATTTATTTTGTATTGTTGCCGTCACTAGCACTCATGACGTTCAGGTACAATCATATTTGTTAGGATTTTTTTCATCTTCTCTGCTTAAAAGGCAGGGCAGTGTTGTGTGACATTGTTGCCTTTTCAGAGTCTTTCTGTGAAAGACTTGCAGATTGAATTTGTTTAGGCTCTTACTTTTCTTTTGTCTTTTTACATGATAATCTTCATGGAATTGTCACAAAGTTGCTAGTACAATGAACACCGTAACAGGCATATATTAAACAGAAATTACCCATCACTTTTAAAATGTATTTTATATATAAATGTAAATGTATACATATTTGGAATCAAATAGAGGGAGAATACAATTTATGTAAATGTCAGAGGATATATGTGCGTGTGTGAGTGAACTAATCTGTCATTATTTTGGTGGTGCCCTTTTTTATACTCACTTCCTGAATGTTTTTACAGATTACAGGTGTAAAGATATTGTACAATATCAAAACAAAACAAAAAAGAACAGCAACGTGAGACATTCTTCAAAAAGAAAATGAATAAAAGTTTATTGATGTATTTTTCTTCCATTCTGGCTTTGCATGTGTGCTCAATAGTATACAACATATAGCATACTCAATACTTCTGATGGTATTTAAAGCTTTTCATTTTTTTAAATTTATAATCAATGTTGAAAATTATACGATGAAGCATGGTGACACAAAAGGTTTGTGTGTTTGGTGTTACCTCAATCGCACTGTAGTTATTTATTTTACCGCTGGAGGTGCTCACTGTGTTTTGATTATAAATATTAATGTGCACCCATAAGTATCATGTGTAGGGAGCAATGTACAATACTATAAATCCTCATTTCAGGTATGTTTATAAACGGCCAACTTTTCATTTCAAGTACAGAAGTGTAATTTTTACACAGAAAAGAAGTATATTTTATTTTGCATTTCAAAATTATCACACAACATAGGTTACAAAAGCAGAACTTCAAGTCTCATAGACTGAGATATTCATATTAACATAACAGAGAAACAAAACGCCTACAAGAAATAGAATAAAATACATGAATTCAATCATGAACAATGGGGTTTAAACAAAATCACACGTAATAAACAAATCAAATAATTTCTTTGCCTTATCACTTTCATACTTTTTAAGACCTCTGTATACATGATTAGTTCCTTTTTAAAGACATTGTGAATGTCTAATCTTCCTTAACTGTAATTTAGATGCTGAAAAATATGTTTTCTTCTCATAAGTCCAGGATAGCACTCCTGCACAATACAATGTCTTGTGAACTTATTAGTAGGCCTACATTTCTTGTCTACAAAACTTATTTTGTCTAATCTAAGATCAAAAATCTTTGAAATGACACAGAAAATGAGTAGTTTTAACTTCATGACTAAATTAAGACAAACTCTCACTTCAAGATTTTATACAATTTATTAGTTGCAGTTTGTTTTATTTTATGTTCATAAATTATGTTTTTTTTTTGTTTGTATAACATACTGTGTACGTGCGCGCGCTCTTGTGAATTTGCGGTAACGCGCCTGTAGGATCTGCATGGAGAGAAGCGGCAGCGGCGCGGTGACGGTCACGTGACGGAGTCTGCTGCTGGCTGAGTGAAGCGTGTTAGCAGGTAATAAAAAAACAAATCTCTCTTTCAGACTCTAACTGGGCTTTATTTATCAAGTGTTGCGTGATTAATATTTTCATTTCTTTGACATTCATCTGTTTTAATCCGTTGCTGCCTGTTTTTCGTGGTTATGTTGTCTTTTGTATGGCTTTGTTTTTCCTCCTCAGTTTAGCTTATTCGGCTTTAGCTCTGCTGTGAGACCGTTTTCCGCAAACATCCCTTTACAACAAGCCAACATCACTATTTTTAGTCTTTTAAAAGCGTCATATTGATATACATCTTGGTGTTTAAATGCTCTTGATGATTTAAATGTAAAGAACAAGGACGCCGGGCGGCCGTGAGTTAGCCAGCTAAGCTACAACAATTGGGGAGAGGAAATGACATTAGAGATCATGGACAAAGGAGAGCAGAGAGTATGCGCTTAAGCTGTTCACAAACTCAGTTTTTACACATTCCTGTGGTTTAAAAAACACCATATGTAACTGAAATGTTTCCAAGCATCTCTAACGAACCTATAAAGATAAACGAGGATGCCGACTGTGGTCCTGGATCTAAATTCCCTTTGTTTGAGCATCACATATTTTGTTTTCATTTTGTTATGTTTATGAATTTAGTTTGTTTTTGTGGACGGACAGCATATTTATTGAAACTTACAAGGCAAACAAAGTCGTTTGAGAATGTTTTAGTTATGGTAATTTGTTGAAGTTTCTAATGTGATGGAGACATCGCATGTTTTGATTAACGTCTTGGCTTTTTTTTCTTTTTCTTTTTTTCTCGAAGTAGCGTTAGTTGTAAATTTGTATGGTTTTATTAGCCTTTAAAACGTAAAAGAAGTGTTTTCTGTTTTAGTGATAAACTAAATTTTGATGTTATTGACATTGATTATTGGTAAATGTTTAAACTCACATTAGAAGTGGTATTTTGCTTATTTTATATAAAAAACTAATTTTTCTATTTTACAATTCCCAGTTTCTGTTTCCATTAATTTTTGAAAAAATGCTGTAAGTTTTTGCACATTATTTGTGCAGTTAAATTGTTTAATGTAAATTGCTTCATCTTCACGATCATGTGTTGTAGTTCTCTGGTTAGTCTATTGAGCTCCCTGTTCATAATCAATAAGACATAATCAATTCTCTTATTTATTTTTTTGTGTGTATTTATCAGTTCATATCTCTAAGTGTGCTGTTTTTTTATACACACATTATCAGTAAATTCAAGAATACTATTGGGTGGTCTGCTGACCAAGAGAAAAGTCTTTGTTTTTACATTTATTAAGGATCTCAGAAATGTCCCCAAATGAGCCCATTGTCAGCTGGTCGAATCACTTTTGTGGGTTGTTTTGCTTACTGTCAACATTAAATCATTTGTGACCAGCAGCGCTTGCGCAGCCAGACTAATCCCAGTAAGATATAATGATATAATGTATATTGCAAGCTGGGATTTTTTGCGAGATAATATCTGATGATCTCCATACGTCAGAATCTAGTCGGGCGTTGCTGTGTGACTCTGTTGAAAGGTTAAACATGCACAATAAGATCTCTTCTAACAGGCAAGAAAAGCCCACTGTATTCATCACAGATGTTATGTGTGTTGCCTCATCTTCTGTGTAAGCAGTAACACTTGCTGATGTTTTAGTTTTAATTGAGGATTTAATTTAATGGAAAATCATCCAATAAAACTTTCACTCCCATGTCATTCTAAACCTATTTGACAGTTTGTTTTTTTTTAACATTCAATAAACTGCTGATTTTGATATTATATCAAGAATGGACTTGAATAGGCATGGACTTAGACAATGGTGACATCAGATTAAAAATATTCATAATTCTGCAGCTAAAAATTTTAGAATGTGAAATGCATATGCTTGCAGGCTCCCTGACTATATTTTGTCTAATCTATCTATCAATAATAATAATAATAATTTAAAACGTAAGCTCAAATTTATGACAATTTGGCTATATTATATTTGAATATCTAACCATTAATTTTGCATAAACAATACATAAAGTGCATTGTATTTGCATATTGCATTTTCAGTTACCAAACATATTGGTGTTTGGAATCATCAGGAAATGAGATTTCAAGACTCAACAATATGAAATGTCTTATGTTTTATATACTAGCCTAACTAATATTGGCCTATATTAGTTAGTCTAGTAGTTTTCTCTTTGTGAATTATGAAAATTAATTGGTATCTGTGAGTTTAGTGTCATGACAACCTTATTTATTTTAAAACAAAGTTGCAAGGGTCAAAGTAACTATTTTATTTATTTGTTTATTCATTTTCTGAGAACAGTGGCTATTGTATCAGTAAAAATCTGAAACACTGGTTCAACTGGGCAAATAGAAAAAATCCTTAGTGTTGAGCCCTGGATTTGATAGTAAATATTAGGTTTAGTCTCACAGAGCTATTGTATGGCTTCAAAAGACCTTTAATGTAGAGCATGAATCATATGGACTATGCATATGGTGCTTTTATTCTAACTAGACTGGTTATGACATGATTACTAACAAAAGAATTAAAGACGGAAGATTATGCAGGTTTTGAAATGGCTTGAGTCATTCATGACAGAATATTAATTTTAAAGTAAACTTTCCTCTTGATATTTCCTTGTTTCAACATCTGAAGTTGTGTAAATGTGCTTTTCGGGGGTCTTAAAAAGTCACTTACCAGCAGCACTAACAGAGTCTGCCACCTTTAAAAAGACAATTTGTGATATAAACATTAGATGGCAAAATAACAGGATGTTTTGATCATCATTGAAACATTGCTCAGTGTTCTAGTATTTGAGGACTAGCTATGTTGTTTTAGTATGCATGAGGAGTGACTATGTGATGTGATCTGAGTTTAGCATTTTAGAAAGACACTACAGGCTAGTTGTGAAGTGTTAGCAGACACCAGTGTGGTCTCGTAGCGTGGTCTTCATTTCAGCAGTGCTCGGATAAGCTTGATTGTTTTTTCTACAAGGGTTTCTGGCGGTCAGAGCATTGCTCAATCTTGCCCAACTGAGTTTAGGAGAAAGGAAATCCGATACGGCCCCTGTGTGTTTGCCTGACGCTGTGCGGGACACTGAAGGGAAGATCTGCAGAAAACGTCAGCTAGCTCGTCTGAACAAATTCGCCTGTTGTCTGCAAATATTTGGACTAGAAACTAGGACATGGAAGCTGCTTCTGAATAATAACCGCTTCCTGTTTTTGGACTTGTTTTTCTTCCAGATTGTTCTGTTTTGTACATACATTGTTTTGTATATACTGTATATGATGACCTCGGTGGGCGTCGAACGAGCCCGGGGCACTCGGGACAAAGCGCTGCCCACTACCACGCAGACCACACAACCACAGAAACAGCTTCAGGTGAGTAAACAACATACAAAACATACGCCTGGAATAACCTACAACTATTTGCATTAAAAACATCTAGAGCAGAGAATCAGGGATGTTAAACATCACTTGTATGTTGAACTGTTTTAAAAAAAAAAAATAAATAAATAAATGGTTATCATCTGCTCTCTTTCATGCCGTTTCAATCCTGTTTGCATTTATCTTGTCTGTGGAAAGTAATGTATTTTCAAGATTGTTGGTTTCATAATTGTTGTTTTTTGTCCTTTACCTGGAAGTCAGTGATATTTGAAGCTGTCATACAGGTTTGGAACGATACTTTATTAAATCATTACCGTGGTTATCCTTATAATAGAACATTTGTTATGGGATGCTCAAAAATGGAAGAGAAATTAATATGTTGGGCTTTAAAGAGAAAGAATTTAACACAGTTTCAAGAGAACATGCTTCCTGTGCTCTCATTAAAATAAAAAAAAATGTATGAAAATCTAGATAGACTAGTATTCTTCACTGATTGATTAGTAAATTACAATTTGATTACACCACCAAAGGTTACATTTTTCACAAGTTACAAGACATTTACCTAGTTTTACATTAATGGTCTAACATTCTTTTTCTATATGAGATGTCTGCATTTTTATTTTAAAGTAATTGGAGTCGACTTGCTGAATAAAACATGCAGTGTAATGAGGTCATTTGACAAAGTATCATTTAAAAGACATTTACTGTTGCATAATGCATACTTTTGTTTAACAAAGTGGAAGACTGTATACAGTATATACTGTGCAGTAGGCTTGTCGCCAAACACACTCGCAGTGGACCATGTCTGTTTCAGCTTGTGTGTGATATGTCTTGGCCATGATCTGGCTGCTCAACCAATTCTCGTTTATTTTTTTCTAATTTAATTCTTGATCACTCATTCTGATGTTTGTAGCATTCTTATGCTTCCAATTATAGGCTACAGCCGAACAGATCCGTCTGGCCCAGATGATCTATGACAAGAACGATGCAGATTTTGAGGATAAAGTGAAACAGGTATGAGAAGCTCCTTTTTATTCAGGGTTAAATGTTTTAACCTATCTCGTAACCCTAGTGATGTCCATATTTGCTGACAGCTCATGGAGGTTACAGGGAAGAACCAAGACGATTGCATGGTAGCTCTTCACGACTGCAATGAGGATGTCAACAGAGCCATCAACTTCCTGCTTGAGGGAACTTCTGATGCGGTAAAAATCCCATCTATCAGATGCATATGTGGTCTAGACTTCTTTGTAGGCACTAAAACTCATGATACGATTTTGAAAAATGGGAACTAGATTTACTGAAAATATCACTACTTTCAGCTGTTTTGTGGCAGAATAATGATTTGTCTAGCTAGGCTTTTTATTTTTCTGCATGTGTTTTTGTTTCTTTTTTTTAGCTAAATGATGAACAGACCACAGTACTTAATGTCCAAATTTATGTGTTTGATGCTAATCTACTTTATAATTAAAGCATCTGTCACTATTGTTGTGGTGAAATTTGAGAGGTCCCTGCTTATAGACTAGGATTTGTTTGAATGATTTCTGGGAATGAAACTCTAAAATAGAAAGTGGGTCACTTCTGTAGTGTTGATCAGAAGGTAATCCTGTGTCATAACAGACCTCTACCTTCACCTCTGTGCCATAATACAAGCTCCTAAATGTCCTTCATTAGCAGTATGGATTCAACAACAATATAAGCAATCTTTAAAAAAATCAGTAGTGTAAACTGACACCTGACATCTGCTGTATGGTTATCTTCTTTTAGATGTTTTATTCATTCTGACAAACACTAATTCATCTCTCGGTCGTCTTGCAGACTTCTTGGGAAACAGTGGGGAAAAAGAAAAGTCTTGGAAAGGAAGCCCCCTCCACAGATAGTAAGGAAAACAAGGAGAACAGGGAGAAGAAAGAGAGAGAAAGCAGCAAGGGTCGTGGAGGAGCGAGCCGCCGTGGCAGAGGGACCAGTCGCAACCGGCCAGGTGAGTGTGTTGATGAAATTTCCTTGTGTTTACATAGCTGTTTTGTTTGTATTCAGTAGCAATATTTAGTCAATGTTTGTGTCCGTTTGATTGTGTGCGAGTACATTTAACATTTTAAAAGATGTGATTTTATTTTATTATCTCTGTAGCGAGGACTGAGGAGAATGGTGTGGACCCTGCTCCTGTTGAGAGAGGTGCTGACCGTGGCCGCAGGGGAAGAGGGAGAGGTGCGTCTGCACACAGCTTTTTGCATTAGTGATGCTTATTAGGGATGTGCAAAACTACATTTACAAAATCTATTAAGCTGGGTTATCTGTATGAGGGAAGCCCTTTGTGATTAGATTCATGTCCACCAGATCAGATGTAGTTTAAGATTTATAGCTCTTTACTAGGGTGTCTGGCATATGTTCATCAAATAAATAAATTGTTACTCAAAATGGCTGCAGTTCTAAAAACTATGAGATTGAATTGTTACTCATAGCAGGTGATTTGAAGTTTCGAAAGCAGTGCTTTGATATCTGTAGCAGTGGGCTTTAAAGGGAATGAATTTCTCAGAGTGGGTTTTACCCACCTAACGGCCTGACGGCCTTATAGCAGCTATAGACTGTCAGCAGCCCGTTAAAACCTACTGTGAGAAGGTTTTAATCTTTTTTTTTTTTTTTTTTTATGTGGATTTTGTAAAATGTGGATTTTTTTCATGTAGTGGCTGGAGTTAGAGGCAGAGGTCGGGCTCCGGTTACCAGCAGGTTTACAGCACAAGGGATGGGGTTAGTATCAGTCAAACTATATTTCAACCTAGAATAATTACCATACCACATCCTCCTGAAATCCTGTCTTACACTCTGTGTATCCTCCTGCAGAACCTTTAACCCTGCAGACTACACCACAGACAGTGGGACTTCAAATTCACACACTGATGTCTGGGAGACGGGGGCCAATGACACTACAGATGGGACAGGTAAGAGACCTCAATTGCACAGAACTTGGTTCCCAATCCTTAGGCCCACTCTCATCTCTCTTTTGACATGTTCTCTTCAGTGGCATGGCAGAACACTTTGGACGAGTGGGCAGCTGAAGACTGGAGTGAAGATGTGAGTGTGAGTCATGCGCTATAATTAACCTCCTGTGCATTATGGGATTTACAGAGCTTGAAATTAATAAGTCTGAAAAGACATGGTATATGTGTAGTCCAGAAATGTTAAAGGTTATCAATGAAGACAATTAGTGATATTAAACTATTTTGTTTTATTATTTTAAATAAATAATTTATTTATCTGCCTTTTTATTATTTTTGTGTGTTTAATATATTTATAATTCTGCAATATATAAGTATGGCAATTGTTTAACTTTATAATTTCTTACATTTTGTGAAAACATATTTTTTAATATGTTTTCAAAGTAATCATTCTATGTGTATAATTTAAATATTACAGTATATAAATATAATGGTTATATGTCTTTCATATCTCGTATTTGTAGATTATTATTATTTTTTTTCACATTTTACTGCTACAAAAATGAAAGTACTAACTGGTCCTATTTAATCTCCAAAGCTCTCTGAGACCAAAGTGTTCACTTCCTCTTGTGCAACTCCACCAGAGAACCACATCACACCTGGCCAAAGGTAATAAAATCAGAACTGAGCTTCTCATTTATCCCAAACTTGTCTCAATTACCGCGTTTGCTTATTGCTTATTTTTCTTTCACTGACAATTGAATGTATTTTGTTGTAGTCTGGATCTAGCAACTCTACTGCAGAAGCCTGTGGATCGTGAGGAGGTGGGAGGTCTGAAGGCCGTGGGCTCCTCTCAGGGGCTTGGCCACAGTCTGGTCTTCACCAACTCCCACCACCAGCCTGCTCGAAACGGAGGCACATCTGTTGGTTCCAACAGCTACACACACGCCACCCTGGTGAGACAATCCACAGACCTGATTTATAGCATTTAGAAAACTTTTTTCCTAGAGGATGAAGGGCAGTAACTGCTGAACCTATGTAATGTATGGGTGCTTGCGTCACAATTTTTAGTTTTCGTTGTAGTTAATTATTTTATGTATAGTGGTATATTGTTCGAACACACTAGAGGTGAGATCTAAATGGGTTCCCCTTCCTTTGTGTCTTTTTCCAGTCCTCTGTTTTGGGTTCTGGTTTTGGAGAGCTGGGTGGTCCAAAACTTGGGCAGACGGCCGGGCAGCAAATACTGGAACAGCTGAAGGGGCCTGGTCTTGGGCAGCTTACCTCCCAGCCCTCCAGCACAGGGACCAACTGCACCCCTGTAGGGGGGCTGGTGGGGACGGGGATATCTGTCCCCTCCTCCTCCTCCTGGGACATCAAACCTCCTGGAACACAGAGCTCCGCTTCACTCCCTTCTCAATTCAGTCGTGAGTGTTACAGTTGCTTTACAGGACCAGAAACACATACTTGTTCAATCTTTCAAACACGCGGCTTTGCATTTAACACCTTTGAGCTGTTCACAACAAAATATGATGTTTCTACACAAATGACATATACAAGCATCTTTTAAAAAAGTTCATTCCAATGATCTTCACACTGCATCAATTTTTTTAATCACACATGACTTAATGTGAATGCCTTTTTTTGCACTATAGGAGAGTTTCAGATGCAGCCAGAGCCATCTTCGGTGCTAAGCCAACTCGCCCAACGACAGCAGGGCTCCCTGACCCACACGGGGCCCCTAGCCAGGCAGCCCAGCCCTCCCCCACTGAGTGCCCCTTCACCTGCCCCGGGCACACTGGAAGCCTTTCCGAAAGCACCGGAACCTTCTGTGCACCGTGATGGACCCTCCATGGCCCCCTCACAGGCAGCCGAATCTCAGGGCAGCAGCACACAGCAGCGGCAGATAAAGACTCAAAAGCGAAGAATACCTCCCACTTCAAAGGTGACTAGAGTTTAAAAAAAAGCATTGAGTTGGAAAGCTTTCTCTTGGTGAACTATTACCAACTAGAGTTTATAGATAAACATACATGAAATTGCCTTCGAAAGCCATTTTGCATATTCTTACATATTCTGGCTTATTTCTAGCTTCAGTTTTCAAGTATAAAGGGTGGGGCTTAATTTTTTCCATCTGGAAACCATTGAATTGTGGAAAAAGGGTGTTACTAGAATAGAGGCAAGAGCAAGTTACAAAGACAATGCACAGATGAATTGCACTGACTTATGTTTTATATTTTGTTGCTGTTATGTTTCTTGCTTGCATAAATTATTGATTTTAAAAGTCAGTATCACAAACTCTTCAAATGTTTTTTTTTTTTTTTTAATAAAAAAAAAAAAATGTCGTAATCACAAACTTTTAATATGTGTATATTTATACACATCCAGATTCCTGCATCTGCTGTAGAGATGCCCGGCTCAGCAGATGTGTCCGGTCTAAATGTGCAGTTTGGTGCTCTGGACTTTGGTTCAGAATCTGCCCTGCCGGACTTCGGCCAGTCAGAGAACTGCAACAGTGAACCCATAAGGGAGGCTGCAGTGGTTCCTCAGTCACAGAGCAGCCTTTACTCTAAACCAATCAGGTCAGTCAGTGGTAGAAATGGAAATACTAAGAACAAAATGGTCTTTCTAATGTCTAAAATTAATTTAAGTGCTTTTGTTTTTCTTTGAGCAGTGGACATGTGTTGCTGATTTTCCTAAATCTCTCAACGCATGTTTTTCAAACCAATGTTCTCTGTAAAATCTTTCCATTTTGCATGCTAATACGTTTCCCATGGTCTCCCCTGCAGTGAATCTCTGACCAGTCCGGTCCCTTTGCTGCTGCCTCTGGCCTCTTCTGACAGCATCTACCCCTCTCCCTCAGTACCTCTCCCCAGCCTCGCCCCCTCCCACACCACCCCCAGCTCAGCCACAGCCCCCTCGTCCACTTCATCCTCCTCTTCATCCTCCGCTGCATCATCAGCGGGTAACAGCTTTGACTGCGGTGTGGCTCCTCACTCAAGACTGACCTTCTCTCAGAGCAAGGAGCCTTCTGGACCTGTGACAGTGAGTACAGCCAGAGAAACAGTAGTTTTAGATGTTTTACAGCTACAGAGCTGTGAAAATGGAAGGTTGATTTCTCTGTTAAAGGGTTACATGAGCCAAAAACCAAAAAGACCACAGAAGACTAGAGTAATGGCTTCTGAAAATTCAGATTTGCCATCCCTGGAGTAGATTACATTTTCACAATGTTACTGTATTTACTGAATGTTGACAAGTAAATGCAGCCTTTTGTGAAGGTGCTCTTGTGTTGTTTCTTTAGCGCACAGTACTGTTGTACATCAAGGAGGTTATGCTGTCTATATTGATTCAATGCTTTGTTTTTCATCTCTTAACAGAACGGTTTCAGTGGTGCGAGGACCTCTGCTGCTTTAGACAGTAAGTCAAACTCCTCATCTTTACCCTTCTTTCTGTGTCATAATGCATTCAAGATGTATTTGCTCTATTTTTGTATGTGACATTTATGCCTTCTCCATCAGCCACATCGAGTTCCTCCACTCCAAAACAAGAGTCTCCCTCTCTGGCCAGCAGCACAAGTGTTGCCCCGTCTGCCCCATCCTCACTGTTGCCCCCTTCCGTTACACCACACGGCTCTGCTTTGCCCTGCCTGGCATCTGAGCTGTCCTCTACCAGCTTACCTCCCCTCAGCAGGTAAGCGAGCCGGTTATTTGTACCTTTTCTTTGTATTACACAGTTCTTTTCCTCAAATGTTAAGTGGGATACTTATATCTGTGACACTGCTTGTTTTTCCTATAGTCATGTAAGCAGTGGCCATTCCTCTGTGTCGGCACTTTGCACCACATCTTCACTTACAGTGAGTTCTGTAGGATGCACACACACAGACATGAACACGCACAGTGTCTCTTCATCACTGCCTTTTGTATTTGTCCTCAGTATACCAGTGTGGACAGCGTGAACTCTCTCGCCCCCTCATCGATGGTGTTTTCCTCACCGCCTGTGATTCTGCCCAGCAGCAGTGTTAGCAGCTCAATGAGTGGCAGCAACAGTCTGCATGGGTCTGGAGCTTTGGGTCATGGCACCAACGGTAGCACACCTTCCGGTGTCAGGCCTGCCCCGCTACTGTCTTCCTCCAGCGGTGAGAGAGCACACATCAGTGTGTTATTACTACATCATAACTGAGCATCACAATAACACAGAGTATCATAATACCATTCATATGTTTAGTAGGGCTGGTTTGTAGGTTTTTTGCTAAGGTTTTAGTTACTATAAATTAGTTTCTTCAGAGCTTGCAAAAATCACATTAGCATATTATTTAAATTATTAGTCGCATCCAAATAAGTTTTTGTTTACATAATGTGTATGTGTACTATGTGTGTTCATATGTGTGTGTGTGTATACAGATACACATGCATGTATATATTTCAGAAAAAATGGTTGCTGCTTAATATTTTTGTAAAAACATTCTCGAATTTTTCAAAAGGGTAGCGTTTATGTTAAACAAAATACATTTTTAAAAATATTTTACTTGTTACTTTTTGTTATAATCAGTTTTATGCATCCTCCTGAAAAAAAGTATTAATTTCTTTTAAAAAAATAAAAAATTGGAATCATAAACTTAATTTTTTTGCTTGCATATGATTTGAAGTGCAGCTTTGATGCAATAGCATCAGATGTACCTAGAAATAGTACATTTATAGCTGGTGTATTTTTATATTTTTAAAAAAGTTGTAGTAACAGTGCCACATTTTGAAAAACACAAAAACCAGGATGCTAAAATAGTGCAGCAGTATTCATCAAAAGTATAGACATTTGCGGACAAATGGACATTATTACATTCTGTAATGTTTCTCTCAGTGACATCATGTTGCAAGCATGTTTATAAAAAAGGTGTTTCATAATTTTCATATTTGCTTCCAGTCTTATCATTACCTCCTGCATCCATTTGAGTTGAGGGGGAAATCTGCTATTCTTCATTCTCCAAAAACTCTTGACTGTCTGTGTGCAGGTAAAGCTCCTCCTAATCTCTCTCAGGGGGTTCCTCCACTGCTGCCTAACCAGTACATCATGGGACCTGGAGGTCTGCTGCCTGCCTATCCGGTAAGCACCCTCATCCTCTTAAATCAAAACCAATCAGCTTTCAGTCCTCTGAGAAGTATTGTAATATATGTGGAGTTTCAGAGTTTTTGCACGTGTTTGTTTTGGGTTGGGGAATTTCATGGTGTAACCATGATGCACTCTTGTATAGTGGCGTTGTTGTTGTTTTTGTGTGTGTGACTTGTAAAGAGTCTATCAAGAGATAAAGAAACACACATTACATAAAGTACAAGCATTAAGTCTGTGAATACTGACTGAGGTACTGCATTTTGATTTTAATAAAATTTGTAGTCTGAAGTGCTGAAAGTTCTTTTTTTGTGTTGTACAGCAGATTTATGGCTATGAAGACCTCCACATGCTCCAATCCAGACTACCAATGGTGAGTCTGAGCCCATCAAATTCTCTTTAGCACTGCTGCAGAGCCTCTTGTATTATCTTGACTATTAGTTGACAGACATTGAGAGTACAGTGGGGGAGATAGAGCTGTGATTTGAGACGTAACTGCTGATATTCGCACATTTACAAGGCTGTTGGTATGAAACATTTTGAATGAGAGAACTAACATCTGGTAATGGGCCAAGCATGTGCAGTTATGAGCTCAAAAACTCAAAGACTAAT
Source organism: Enteromius radiatus (assembly GCA_032357445.1). NCBI lineage: Eukaryota > Metazoa > Chordata > Actinopteri > Cypriniformes > Cyprinidae > Enteromius > Enteromius radiatus. The sequence goes on from JAUCMS010000048.1 coordinate 1,082,255, forward strand.
CAGCCTGACCCAAGCTTATGATGTTATCGCCTGATTATGGTTATTTGATTTGATCATGATTATTTGCGACACGGTCATTCTAGATTCCAGTCAATTTAAAATGGTCACCCAAAGAAAAATGGGGGATATATATCCTGTTTTATTTGCTATCAAAATCATACAGACCCAATTTTTCAAATTCATTATCAATAAATGGCTGTGCATGTGTGATTTAAATTTACTGTAAAAAAACATGAACAAAAAGAACTGAATTGTTAAGCACAAACGTTTGTGCTTTAGGCCCTAGTCTGGCCAAATGTTCACTCTGCTGTCTTTTTTTTTCCTGATCCGTGTAGGATTACTATGGAATCACATTCCCAGGGCCGACTGCTACGCTGTCTGGCAGAGATGGGAGCCTCGCCAGCAACCCTTACTCAGGTATGAAATGTGCTTATTAATAGTCTGTGAACTTTGATTTGTAATGATGAACATGACATGAGTATAGACAAAAGGAGAATTTAAAATGAGTGTATTTTTCTACATTTAGGTGATGTCGCTAAGTTTGGCAGAGGTGAGTCCACCTCACCAGCGCCCTCTACCAGCCTGTCTGCGCATGCCCCACAATCTGCGCAGCCTCCACAGGCTCAGAGCCAAGGACAGAATCAGCCCCAGCCTCAAGGCCACCACAACACGCAACAACCCTTCCTAAACCCAGCCCTGCCCCCTGGATACAGCTACACAGGCCTTCCCTACTACCCCGGTGTGCCTGGTGTGCCCAGTGCGTTCCAGTACGGCCCTACCATGTTCGTGCCCCCTGCTTCTGCCAAGCAGCACGGCATGGGACTTAGCAACCCAACAACGCCATTCCAGCAGCCCAGTGGCTATGGACAACACGCCTTTAGCTCAGGTTTGTGTAGACTAAACACAAGTACAAATTGTCATGCGTACTTTGTGCTGTTGAGTATTAAAGCATTGTTTTTTGTTTTTGCATATTTTAAGGGTACGATGACCTGACGCAAGGCCCAGCAGGAACTGAGTACAGCAAAGGTTACAGTAACTCTTCTCAAACACAGGCCAAATCTGCTGCCTCCGGCCCAGGGAAAGGTATAAATCCTAGATCTGAATGAATTAAATATTCTTATTAAACACTTCTCTACATAGCTGAATGTGCTGACAACAAAATCACACAAAAATTATCAATTGGAAGTCAAATGTATTAACCCATGGAGGTCTGGATTTGAAGTCACAAAATTGAAGTGGAAAAACACAGTACAGGCTGATCCAACTTTGATGTAAAGTTCACACAAGTCAGAATGAGGCTCAGTAGTGTATGTGGCCTCCACGTGCCTGTATGACCTCCCTACAACGCCTGGGCATATTCCTGATGAGGTGGCGGATGGTCTCCTGAGGGATCTCCTCCCAGACCTGGACTAAAGCATCCGCCAATTCCTGGACAGCCTGTGGTGCAACGTGGTGTTGGTGGATGGAGCGAGACATGATGTCCCACACTGTAGCCACATGAGATCTAGCATTGTCTTTGGGTCTAGCATTGTGAGCCTGCTTTCATCTGTGAAGAGCACAGGGCGCCAGTGGCGAATTTGCCAATCTTGGTGTTCTCTGACAAATGCCAAACTGGCTGCAAGCTCAACCCCCACCTGTGGACATCGGGCCGTCATATCACCCTCGTAGAGTCCTGTTGCTGGGTAGTTATACTGGCCTGTCTCCTGGTAGCCCCTCCATGCTCTGGATTGCCTATAATTTCCACCTGTTGTCTGTTCCATTTGCACAACAGCAGGTGAATCTGATTGTCAGTCAGTGCTGCTTCCTAAGTGGGCAGTTTGATTTCACAGAAGTGTGATTGACTTGGAATTACATTGTGCTGTTTAAGTGTTGCCTTTATTTTTTTGAGCAGTGTGTATATATAATATAATATAATGTAATATAAAATAAAACAATATAATTTTTTTTTTACTATGTATAAATGTGTTCTACTAAATTCAAATAAATGATCTGTTACTTTGTGTCCCAGGTGTCTCTGTGACATCTAGCAATTCTGGGGTGCCAGACATCAGTGGAACTGTTTACAATAAAACGCAGGTACCTACATTTATGTAATTGTTTTAAATCTTAAATATTTTACATTTTATAGCTGTATACATATATCGAGTAATATATCATTGATGTATTGAATATATATAGAATAATATTGTTGTTAGAATAATAGAATAATATATAGAATAATATTGTTGTTTTTACCAGTGCTTGGTAATAATTCATAGTGGGTACAAACAAACAAATATATTATGTATATATAAATACACACATGCATGTATATAATTAAAAGTGTTTATTAAATATATTTATATATAAATAAATATACCGGTATATACATTTTTTTTAATACATTTTTGATATATATATATATATATATATATACGGCATATACATACAGTATGTATATATTAGTGCTGTTAAAGAATCGCAATTAATCACATTCCAAAATAAGTTTTTCTTCACATAATAAATATACACAGCACATACAAATATATTAAGTATATATAAATACAAACACATGCATGTATATATTTAATGAAAATGTTATGTGTATATGTAAAATATATTTAGATATAATATCAATATATAAATAAATATATAAATGCATTTACATGTAATTCAGATGCGATTAATCGTTTGACAGCACATAAATGTATATGATAACATGCATGTAAAAAAATGTTTCCTGCAGCCGTTCGATAAGCAGGGTTTCCATGCTGGCACACCACCTCCTTTCAATCTCCCCTCGGCTCTGGGTGGCACAGGACCTTTGACCCCTGGTGCTGCCCCTGGTTATGCTCCTGCTCCATTCCTTCACATTCTGCCGGCCCACCAGCAGCCCCATTCACAGCTGCTTCATCATCACCTCACCCAGGATGGGCAGGTCAGTCCCTGTCTATTTTTTAAAGTCTATTCACACCTCTGCACGGTGAAATTTTATTAATAAATCTAAGAAAAATTTCTTTATACAGTACCTGAGTACCAAAAAGCAACAAACATAGAAAATGTAAAATATTTTAATGTCATTACAGTTGTAGTGTACACTGTCTTAAAGTATTATTATGCTGTCGACATGAATGCTGACAAGAACAATGCTAAAATGCAAAGATTTCACCCTTGTAAGCTCAGCTGTCTGGTGTGTTTTGTTCATGTAGGGTGGGCCAAGCCAGAGAAGCCAGTCCAGCACCATGCAGCAGAAGACCCAGGTCAACAAGTCCAACTATGGCAGCTCCCCTTACTGGGGCAACTGAGCGCAGGCCACAGCACAGGTGCTGTCCCGCACCCGATGACACGCCGATCAAAGCAGAGGGACGACCGTACACACTACCATTATCCTCATCCTCCTCTCACGTTCTCATCTCCCCTTTTCAAAGTTTTGGCTGTTGTATGTAAAGTATATTTATGTATGTATTTATACAGTATATATGTATTGGTAGGATATGAAATGTGGTTTTTTCTGCATTTTGTTTTTGAAGGATTTTTTTATTTTATTTTTTTTCATTGCTAACTGGCTAAGAGGATATGATGACAGAAGTGATGAGAACATAACAGAAGGGTGAATATACTTGAAGCAGAGCAAGCATCATGATTCGAAAATGGGAGTTTTTATTTGTATACATAACCCTGATAATGTATGTACATTACTGCTAAGCTTGATCACTTGATGGTGAAGCCTTTTTTTAACTTTTGTATTTTGCTCTTCTCCCACCCCCTTCACCTGTGAACTTTTTTTCTATCGAGGGGGAATTTAATTTCCATGCTTAATTTTCTTCCCTCTGCACTTCATTTGTGACCCCGTCCCTCCCCCCCAAAACCACCAAATTGGCTAAACGGTAGCATTTTAGATCAGATTTCATTTTAACATTGGTTTTACCCTTGTTGTCAAAATAAAACTGTCCAGTTTACTGTTTCAGTCAGATTATTCATGCGCAGTGTTTGCACACAAGCAGTAACATTGTTACTGCATGGTTCTGTTTCAATTAAATTAGCCATTTGCACAAGTACATTATAGTACAGATACATTGGAATTAATGTGCAATTCACAGAAAAACAATTCAAAATGTTTCTCTTGACCAGCAAGTCACATTCTAATCTAGCATATTAGAAAACATTTTAGAAGGATGGAACACTCACAGAAATTGTCCTATATATTAAAATAGATACGTTGAATACAGTAATTTCAATTATTGCAAATAACAATCTGGTGCATGCTTAGATACAATTAAAATAAAGTACCAAGAGGTAAGAACAGTCACAGGAGCTAGAACGAGTTTGAAATGCTGTTCAAAATATCTTGGGTTAATACCACAGCAACTGATAAGTCAACTTTGTTTTTGCCCTTTCATAAATGAAAATTGTTTCAAAATATTTGAGTCTTGCTTACAAGAAATAGCCGTGTGTAGATCAAAAGAAACTTGCTTAACATGAAACGATAACAAGCAGATATTCTTGATGCTATGTTAGCAACCATTTACCTTGCTGGAAGAAAAAGTCTGCAGAATCTAATAACTGTATACAGATCCAGTAGATCGAGTTTATTGAAAGACCAATTATGCGTTTTCTAAAAAAAAAAAAAAAAAAAAAAAAAAAAAAGTACTTGGACACATGCATATCAATTCACATTTACCATTATGGTTTCATTTCAATAAGCATAAAAATAAACGTAACTATAAACTAGCACTCGCTAAGTGAAACAATTTCATCAGTTAGAAGCGTTACGAAATTTAGATGACAAGCTTCAGTCTTTTCATTGATAAAGGACTGTCATTTTTATTAGAGCAAGGCACATAAATGAAAGGCGCTTTGAGAATTACAGGAAATAAAGCAAGACTGTATGTATGAAAGAAACACATGACAGCTCTCTATGCATTGCTTTTCTTGCACTCAGCTCACAAACATCTTGCCCACGAGTCCAACATTTAGAACTGTAACTAAAAATAAAACTGTACAATACGGAAAAAAATAAGTGTTCATGAGTTCACTGAAAACGAACAAGCAGTTCATTCATCCTCCTCAGCCTTTGATTTCTTTTTTTTCTTTTTCTTCTCCACTTGTGTCGGTGTCTCAGTCACCTCAGGCTCTGCCTCCACAGCATCAATCTTCCTCTTTTTCTTCTTGGAAGATGTGGCTTCAGAAACACCATTCGACAAGACCTCCTCGTCCTCCGCTTTTTCCTCAGCTGACTGCTTTTTCTTTTTCTTCTTTATGGTCTCTCCGTTTTCCTGAACGGAAACGGAGGAAACCATGAACATCATGTATGAACTATCAAGCAAACATTAACATACTGCGAGATCATCATGTCCTGCTCACTTCAGTGATCAAACCCACAGAGTCGGGCCTGTCAATGGTCGGAGAAGCTTTGCTTTAGCATGACAGATATAAGATGGGTCCACATGAAGGTCCCGCCTCCAGTAGAGTCATGCTACTCGTACTAAAACAGGTTTTTAAATTTTTTATTTGTGGCATCTAGCTTTTTTTTTTTTTTTTTTTTTTAAGATAATCCCCGTAGTACTACGCTTTATTTAAACAAAAACATTTTACTTAATATTAGTCTCTTAATGGGTTTTTAATGGAGGGAAAAAAAAGAAAAAAAAAATTCATGTTTGAAACCCTGTGCTGAACACCACAGATGAAAATGTCACGTTTACCTCTCCGTTGGCTTCTTCCTGCGCTCTGGAAAGTGCTTCTAGCTTCCTCCTCTCACGCTTCTTTTTCTTCTTTTCTTTCTTCTCAAGCTGGCGTTTGATTTCAGCAGCTGCCTCACTAGCCTGCGAGACAGAAAAATATATGTTAACATTTGCATTTATACAAGCCTAATAAAAGATTAACTTTAAATGCTGTGTCAGGCTCATTAAATCAGTTTTAGCCTCCATGTAGGAGTCAGGAGAAAGGAGTCATCACTCACAGCACTTCCTGAAACTACAGTAACAATGATCCCTAGTGAGAAACCTTCATAAACAGCATTATTAGCAAGTTTTAAAAGCTCTATTGAGCCTTAGGGGAAAAAAATATAATTAAAATATATATTTCAAAGCAATTTCACAAAACCTACCACATAATTGTGATTGGAACGCATCTTATACATGTTAACTTGGCAAGCTATGTAGAGTTGTTACCATAACATTTCATAAATCACAAAAAGGTTTGGTTTTAGCCATCACGCTGGCTAATGATGCCTTTCACCTGTGCAACAGCTTCTTTCATGACCTCCAGGTTCTTTCGTGGTGCATCTCCAGTCTCATAAAACGCCAGACGTTCTTCGACCTGGTCACGCAGCTTGTCACCAAACACACTGGTGGGAACCTCTGTGCAAACAGAATCCAGAGGTCAGGACAAGGACAAACGAGACCTACTAAAGTGCACCAAAGAGTTTGAGCCAGAGTTCTGCTCAGTATTATAATCTCAACAACCACTGAGGTGGGTTACTGTTGACGAAAAATAAAAAGCATCATAGCAAGAACCAAGTTGTGGAAGCTAGCGATATAAGACGAGATGAGATGCTCACCAGAAAAGCAGTCAATGCGTGACGCGATGGTGCACTTGTTGGCCAGGTAACGAGAGATACGGCCCTTGTTCTTGGCAGCAGCACGCCCGATAAACGTTGAATGGAAAATGAGTCCATACTTTGGTGTGTTTCCTCTGGTCTTCAGAGCCCTAATTTACAGAACAAAATTAATCTACACCACTGGTACACTAAAAAGTAGAGCTGAAACCAAAAAAAAATTTTGGCTAAATGTTTTTGTTGCTGAACTTTTGGTGCATTACTACCAAAAATGTACTTTGAACACTCAAGGTCTGATTCACAAAAACTGATCCTGATCTCAACATCAATTTTATCTACCTCTCAAAACACTCATCAGCTGCTCAGACTGGGGGGTACGTGAGATTGAGCGGGATCACTTTAAGGTGAGTTCACTGAAACACCAAATCACCCGCTCCTGCTACGCCCCGGCCCTGCCATCACCACAGCTGTGTGAAACCCCAGCAGGGAAGGGGAGCCCCAGTACCTGAACAGGGCCTTCTCTGCCCCCAGAATCTGCACAGTGGAGGCTGGATATTTGGCTAGGTTTGTCAGACTGCCAGCGTGAGAGATGAGACGAGCACCAACCTATTAAAAGAAAACATGTTAGAAAGGGTAAATTTGACAATTTCACTCAAATATTCAACCCTTTAAAATTTCTAATGCAGTGCATTTAATATCAATTAAAAAAAATAAACCCAACAACATGAGATATAAACACGTACCACATCACCAATGAGAGCGGCAAGGTTTGGTGCCACCTGGCCCATTTTAGACCGCAAATACTCTTGCAGTTCCTGTCTGTATGCAGTTAGGGATATTACACGGCTGGAGAAACTCTCAATGTTGATCAAGTCAATAGGAGAGATATCCATACCTTAAAGAGAAGGGGGGGGCATAAACATCACATAAATAAGCCACTGAAGCACTAGTTGAGTTAAAGCAATTCTGTGAGGTACGCTTGTTTAGTTCAGTAAAGTGAGAGATGCTGTCATCACATGGAATCAGTGGATTGACAGATTGTTACAAACATCATAACATCCAAGACACTCACAGTAAGCTATTAGGACATCAGTGACCTCGACTTACCCATAGAGCTGCGGGACGCGTCAAGGATGGCCTGCGCTTTGCCACTGTCCATTGTGATCTCCTCCATAGCTTCCAGCATCTCCTCAGACAGTTCCTTCCTGTTCCCGATCAGCTTGGCCAGCTTACAGTAAGTGCTGTTTTCACTCACTATCTTTATCAGTTCTGGGAAGTGGTAGCCATACCATTCACTGCAGTTAAAAAAAAAAAAAAAGTCTCATGATAAATGAGTTCTGGTAAGGCTGCAGATATTTGGAAAGAAAACAGTCCTTAAGGTCTTTACACAGATCATTTAGACTCAAAACGTAAAATAATTTCAGAGCAGGATTTGCTGTGTTTCTGCATCTGTAGCAAGTATTTTAATAGGAAAAGGATGACTAATTGAAAAATAAATGACTCAAATCAGTGTGCAAGGACCTTTAGTATGACCGTCTTAATTTACTCAAGTTAGATTTTCACCATCTCACTAAGCTGTATCATGATTTGGATTTTATTTCAATAGTCACACATCCTCAACTTGAGTTTACTAAGCACAAAACAACCGTCTTCCCACTTAAGGTTTGTCTCCCCCCTCAGGTTGTGTTTGCTCCAGCCTGATGGACCAAACACGCCTGAGAAGGGACTGTACTGTCCCTCCACTTTCTGTACAGCCAGTGCACTAGGGGGCGCTGTCTGTGGTAAGCATTAGGAGGCTGCTGTATTACATCCCCAGTAGAACATCTTACCGCACACGCATTGAGAACGTGTTGATATCTTTGTCCAGCTGATCGAGGAGGGCGATGGACTGGATGATCATGTTGTCAGCCCTGTTGACATTGAACTTGACTTTGGCTCTGGAGTAGCTGTGACCCAAACCCAGCTGAGCTTTGGACGCAGCCAGAGCGGTGAGTCCCTTGACCAGGGAATGGAAGTGCAGACGCACACCTGTCAATCACAAGCAGATGTGTTAGAAACTCACTGCTGGACTCATAAAACCACACGTTTTTTGGGGGGGCCCCCGTGTTCAGATTTTCAGTATAAAAGCATCAGAAATCAGGTGATATAGGTACATCATAACAGCAGGCCCTTAAAAAAAAAAATTTAGAAATATGAATCTGTATTTTATTTAAATCAGGGGATTTCAACTTTTCCAAGGGGCATACAGGGAAACAAGAATAGAATAAAAACAAACGTTATTAAATATTTTCCAAATCAACAGTATACACATTTATAAAACATGTTTTACTGTCAAAACTGGGTCTTTCATGCATGACATATCCAACTGCCTTTATATGAGGATTATATTTGTGGTTTGTGGCATCTGGAAGATCGAAAACCCCTGATTTTAATCAATCATGCTCTCTGCTCACCTCTCAGGACTTCGGCTACAACGCCTCCAGTCTGAAGGGACAGATTGAGCTCTTCTTGAAGCGCCGCTCCAAGTTTAGCATCAGACACCCCCAATACTGCCTTCTTTTTACCTCCGGACGGAAGGTTGGTCTCCAAGAACAACTTGAGATCCGCATGGACAACTCCTGCCACCATCAGATTACAAACAAGGTATCAGTAATTGTAGGTTGCGTCTCTTTTTTTAAAACACATCAACCTCAGATGATCAGTAGGTAGGTATGCTGTCGTCACAGTGATTCAGTGGATTGACAGATTATAGGTACATCATTGCATCAAGATACAGTTTAAAATAAGACCTTCATCTCCCTTACCTTCTGAGATGGCATTGATGTTTTCAAGTGCACCCTGGGCGGATTTAAAAGGGAAGAATGCACTCAGATTGACCACGCTTTTGAATTTGCCAAGGTTTAGGACACTTTGCTCCACCTATGAAAAGACAGGAATTAGTAATTAAGACACTTAGATTTGAGAGCAAATATATTTAATGTAAAATTGGTGATAGGCATTTTCTTCTATAGGAATGTAATTAATTGCACACTAACAAATCATTCACTAAAACGTACATTTTAAAATATCTATTAAAGCTTTAGTTCAGCCCAAAACGAAAATTGTGTCATCAACTACTCACTCTCTAATGCACATTTACTTTCCATTGCATTTCTTCGATATACAAACCTGAGGTAGAAGCATTCCAATCTCCTCCACTTCCTTAACGGCGAATAACGCATATCCAGCCGCATGCTCGTACAACACGTGTAAAAGCACCTGAGAGAAAGAGACAAGGCGAGGTTATTGATCTCCACTAATGCCATAAATCACCACTTATCCCAAATCGGGACAAAGTCCCAAATCCTACATTAATAACCAAACAAATAATACATTACAGAAGAATACTGTGAATCTAGTGTGGTGGGGTTTCGGGTCAACACCAACACGTGCTTGTAACGTTAGCCTGAATGGCGTTACCAGGCACGAAACAACTGCTCCAATATACGTTTTTAAACGGGATCATCCAACATTGCGTAAGCAGAAGATATCAACAGTCGTTAATAAACTACCCGTTTAGGTTTTATTGCATTAGAGCTTGAAGTTTTTGAGAGATTCACATTAGCATGGGTTAGCACAGACACACCACGTGTTCTTACAGCGGATCAAATACTCAGCGAGTGCCACTTTCAAAACTGAACATCATCTCAAAGCACTGCGATCGGTTTCAGAACATCGATCCAAAAGACTAGAGAGGTGAGTGAAACTTCAGGAGCCCGTTACACTGAATTTAATGGCTGCTGTGGCCTTTAATATCACATTGAGGCCTTGTGTATCCGGATTCACCTTTTATCCTCTCAAACAGACTGCAGTGATTAATCAAATGCAGCTTGTATCGTGCGAGCGCATGATAATTGTGCTCAACAGACCAATCAAAACGAACAATTCTGTAATAACAAAATAAAATCGCAAAGACCGTAAATGTAAAAACATGCACACTGGTTATTATAAAGCCCACTTTAAAATACAACGCAATCGTGAGATCTAAACTATATTGCAAACACTGATCTGTTCATTTTTAAACATTGCATAAAGAAATAAGAAACATTTTTTTTTTTTTACCATATTTGCTGATCTCGTGCGCCACGCACGAGGGTGCGTTCTGCTCCTTTGGATCACTTGAAGAGGAAAGAACTCCGCATGCGCTCAAGTACGAAAACCCACTTGATTTCGTCCCGCGCACTATCGCGAGAGTTCAGAAGTT
>JAUCMS010000048.1:1093132-1113399 GCA_032357445.1 Enteromius radiatus
TTCGCGGGAATGTGTGCGCCACCTATTGGTAAAAGCTTGAAAATCCAAGATGCGTGGCACAGTAGCGCAGGAAGTGTTATTAATGAAAATAAAACTACATATTTGGCCTGCATCCCCACATACATACATTCAGTAATGGCACTTTTTGTCAATTGCAAATATGTATAATAATATTTCTAATTGACAAAAAGTGCCATCACTGAATAGTATGTAAATCAAGCAATAGGCCTATTCATATTTTAAGCAACAGGTCTTCTTGAAAAAAAGTTGTTGTTCCAAATTTTTAGGCAAATTTCTTTAAATTCAGTTCAATAGAGAAGGTAAAAAATAGAATTAGTTTGAAGTTTTGATGAAAAAAAGGTCACAATAAAAAAAAAATAATAAATTGGCTGATTAAAAAATTAGTGTAATTGACAAAAAGTGGTTTTGAGAAAATTAGTGGTTGTCCTAAGATTTGAGATGTTTTAGGCAAATCCAGTTAAAATTTATTACATTTTATTAATTAAAAAAAATAAAAGAAACAAATATCTGTTTAAAATGTTATGTCAGAACTGTGATGATTTTAATTATATACATTATTAGAGATAGTTGAGAACTAATGTGGCACAGGCCAAAATTATATGTTGTGATAGATCATGTATTTAATTTGAAATACAAAAACGTTTTCAAGCTATGTTAATTTTATTTTATATTAAGCATATTTTACAAAAGCTAACTATACAAAGCCTCTCCTCAATCTGATCAAGCCCTGTTCTTCGTGCTGCAAGCATTTGCCCACAAAATGTGACTGTGAGTGTTTAGAAGGGACAAATTGCCAAAAATATATTTGATGCAGTAAACATTTCAAGAGTTATGATAGGAAACAGTTTGGCTGCACACTCATCCATCCACTAATTATCAGACAAATGTGCCATAATGTGTGCAATAAATACCAGTGTTGAATTCATTTTAAAAAGAGAGGTTTGCATTTATGACTATATATCCACATCAGTGGGGAATGCAGAGTACTCGGAAACAACAAAACACACACACTTAGGAAAAAAAGCTGTAATTATGCTCTTAATGTATTAAAATGGTGTATTTTAGAACACTACAAACACTTATTACACTTATTGTGTGCTTACATACACAAACATAGCTGTACCATATCAAGTCTACACCAAGTCTAAAGCGACTACAACAAAGTTATGTCAAGTCCTTGTAGTGTCTCTTGTCTCCATGGTCAAGGTGGAGGAGTTTATGGAAACATACGTCAGAGATAGTAAATACGAGGGTTCCTATAAAGCGCACCGCTCTCTGACCACTGACAGAAACATAAACACCCGTCACAGAGGCCACCTGCATGCTGTACAAAGGTACAACTCTCATTCGTTTAGATTTTATCATGAAAAACTATCCTATCTCTTCTTTTTTCTGCCGTGCATCACAACTGAAACTCATTTATCAGTGAGGCATAACAATTCTGCTATGTAATCAGCCCTCATGTGTTTAATACTTGCTGATTTGTGTTTTTATATCACTCAAAGATGCGCAGAGCAGTTACAGGATGTCTGATGCTGGTGTATGTTGTTGCTCTTCTGGCCGAGCAGGCAGAGGGACACATCACCTTCTTCAGCCCTAAAGAGATGAGAGAGCTCAGGGTGAGGAGGCCTTTGGCATCCTAATGGCTATTTACTGTATTGAACCTCCAACTGAACCAAGAACAAAGTTAGAAGGTTTCTTCATCTTCAACAGGAGAAGGAGGGAAGGAAGGATGCCGATTCGAGAGCGGAGGAGGTTTTGATTGAAGAGATGTCTCCAGATGAAGATGGAAGAGAGTCAGTGGTGAGGAATCCCTGCATGTTTTTAATGATTTTCATAATGTAGTTGAGTTTCTGACTGGTCTGTTTCCATCTGAAGGGCCAGCCAGTGGAAATAGGGCTGAAGCTGACAGCTAAAAAGGGCCACATTGGATCTGCCTTCGGTGAGATGCTGCAGAGCATCATAGAAGAGCCAGAGACCGGTAAGGAGAATACAGTAAAATCTCTTTCAGGATTTTTTTTATATATATACACAGACCAGGCTAATATTTGTGCTCTGTTTTGACAGTGAAATAAGGCTGGCGTTTTTATCAGCATTCATTGACTACTATTGCAGACTGGTGATTCAACATTTGTTGCAAGCACACATTTTGTCCATGAATGTAATAAAATGAAAATAAAATGAAATTGCATGCAAATTCAGTTTCTTGTCATGTTGTCATATCTGAATTGAAACTGTTAAACAACATGCTAAATAGATTGTTAGACTCTTAGTTTGCCTCTAAATCTAAATACTTTCTTTATTGTCATTTAAAATTGTAAAATCATGCTTAGCAGTTAATGCCTTTAAAACCTCGCACTGCAGACGTCTCTTATACTCACCACGGCTGCATTTATTTGATCGAATAAAATAATAATAATACAATTTAAAACAGCTGTTGTGAAAGATACAGTATAAGATGATATAAGACAGTGCATCGGTGAGTTAAATGTCCTCAGTGGTTTCAATATGTCCTACTGTGTTAGGTTGAGTAGAAGTCAGCATGTTGTTTGGAAATTATTAGATGCATGCCAAAACGTGGACATACTTTTTAAATGATGTAAGCCTGAGCCAATCTTTTATTGCAAAACTCTTTATAGCAAATAACAGAGAACATCTATCAAAACTTTAAAATTTAAGAGTCATTCTTTCTAAGTTTGAAAGAATTAACTACCATACTGCAGAAGGTAACATCAAAAGTATCACAACTGAAAGAACTTTGAAAGCTGTTGAGGGACAACTGTGATGATAGAATGAGTCTTTATGTGTTCTTAACACCAAGAGGTTTTGAAAAATACTTTCTGCTCTATAAAAAAGATTAACAGTAACAGCACTGTCTGAGTCTGAAGTTTGGATGAGGGTCAGTAAATCACGATAGAGTTGTTTTGAACTGTCTCTTTAAGGTTTAGCAATCAGTCTCTCACAAAACTCATATTCCTTCACTCCAAGAGTAGGATCTCTAGCAGGAGGTGCCGGTAAGACCAGGGAACAGTCACTGTCAAAGTATTTTCCACTTATTCCTTCTGTTTCCTCGGACACTGCACAGTATATTGGACTGAAAGACCCTTCTTCAGCAGACTGTAGTGGACAAAATGCATAAACACAAGTTAAAATATTATGCTGCATATTTATTATAGACCTATATTGTATTAAGGTGTTGTGTCATAAACCTAATGTTTTGTTGTTAAACTCTTACGGGTCTTTTCTAGTGTTTAAATGAAACTTAGACCAGATTGGACTTTTAATTGCACTCCCTCCAGGAACTTTGCCCATTTCTGCTTCTCAGTGAAGCATCACTGTTGTCAGTGGTAACTTTAGAGCAAATAAACAACGTCAATAAAAAAAGATGCCTTGCACAGCTGAGGTTTTGAACTGTTCGTTACTTTGTTGCAGAATCACAGTCAAAACCAAAATCACTAACACATTTTATCCACTTACTATGGAAACTAGTGCCGCCAAAGAAGAACAGGAAGCAGCTGTTGATGTGAAATATTGTGTGTTTGTTTACAGTGATTGGCTTGATAGTGGACTCACTTTGAAGAAGAAAAAGCCAACCAAGTTGAAGAGGAAGCGGATAATGAAGTTGTAGTTTCTCATTACGTCGGTCATAACTACACCTGGATGTGGAGAGTTTGCAGTCACACCTGAAACGCACAGAAACCATGGTTTGAATGGAACAAATGAAGTGCTTTCTCATCTTTCCAACATTAAATGTTCCTTTTTCAACAACATTAGCAGTCATAAAATTCCTTTTTGTTTGTGAAGAAATTCTAAATAGAGTCAAAAGTGCTTTTTAATATAATTGCTTATAATTGCATATACTGTACTTTGATATCTAAGCACAGCTTGAGACATTCTAAAGCCCTGCATGCTTAATTACATTTCACCGCATGTTAAGAAGAAGCAGTTGAAATGGCCTCATTTGAGATTTTTCTTTCCTATATGTCTTGTTTTTTTATTTTTTTCATTAGAAATGACTTCAAAGAGTGTGCATTATCTACATTATGAAATTATGAGGCAATGTCAAATCTAATCATCAAAATCTAATTATGACTTTCTGCTCATTATTAATGGCAGCAGTAGACAGTCAGTATAATGAGTTGTGGTTTAGATGTGTACCTGTGCCCTGAAGCCTGCGTGCCAACTCGTTTGTCCAGATAATGTTGTGCAGCTTGGTGTGGTTATACGTAGCATCCATCACATGATTTATATTGTGACCGCGGAAGTGATCAAAGTTTACCTCACCCCTCCAGTGATTCATAGACGAAACATTTACAATGCGAGCTGGAGCTGATTTCTTCAAAAGGTCTGTGTGACAATAGAAAGAAGTGAGTTCTTCATCAGAACAGATTTGGGGAAATTTAGCTCCCCCATGGATCCTCTTTAGTGAATGGGTACCGTCAGAATGAGAGTCCAAACAGCTGAACAAAACAATAAAATAATCCACAAATAATCCATATGACTCCAGTCCATCAATTAACATCTTGTGAAGTGAAAGCTGTGTGCTTATAATAAATAAATCCCTTGTTAAGGAATCTAAAAATTGAGTCTTCTATCCATAATATTGATTTCTCCAGTAAATCTGTCTTATCTGAATCAAGAAATATTAAAGACAGACTCAAATTAAGTTAAATGTCTTAATGATGAATTTGTTTCTTACATCCTCACAGCTTTTCGCTTCACAAGATTAATCGATGAACTGGAGTTGTGTGAATTACTTGGGAATTGTTTTTATGTTCAGACTCTCATTCAATTCAGGAAAACCACTGGTGGTTAAAAAAAAAAAAAAAGCATTAGCAATAGGAATGTTGTCTGACCCGAAAGCAAACTGGTGAGCAGTAATGGGCCGACGTGATTGGTTGCAAAAGTGATTTCCAACCCATCTGCAGTGATCTCACTGGGCAGACCTGTTGGTGTGAACAAACCATGGTTTGCAAAGACATATAAATGAGAGATTATAGATATATAGAGATGGCCAATCCACCTGAGGCCCCTGCGTTATTGACCAGGATATGTAATTCCTTCTCTTCCTCCAAGATGCAAGCTGCAAACTTTCGGACAGAGTCGAGCTTCGAGGTGTCAAGCTGTCGCAGATGTACGTTCTGGTTCCCAGTACTTTCTCTGATTTCCTTCAGCGCTGCAGTCCCACGAGCCTCGTTCCGGCATGCCAGGATCACCCGCGCCCCGCGACGAGCAAAGTCCAGGGCAATGAATTTCCCAATACCTAGAAGATAACAAGAGGTGAATGACACAGCAGTAGTAAGGAATAAGAAAGTGAGCAATTATGACTTAACAAAATTATGTATGACTTTATGCAACGCAACAGCACATGCTAAAACTGTTTCTTATCTTTTATTATCACCAAATCAAACTTAAATAAAGCTAATACTTTCATATGCCATGTACCCACAGGAAGGAAAAATCACAACAGGCTAACAAGAGATTTTAATAAAACTTGAAACATTATTTCACAGAATTTCTCCAAGACTGTCTTATTTGAGCAGTTCTATAAAGAATCATGTTTAATAACTGTGTGCTCATTTATAGCTATTTGTTACATTTTCCCAAGTTATCCTAGAACTATGTTCTCTATTTCAGTTCTCTATCGCTTTTAATGCTCCGAAAAAAAAAACTTCTCAGCCAAATACCTAAACATTCAAACACTGACTGAACAATGGCATGCCATTTTTCGTTCACATGTTCATAATATAAACCAGACGCAACAAATGTGAAACATCTGGTGTTTTCTAATGTTTTAGCAAGACGGAGCGGTTCCACGACTACATAAACAATAACAATCAAGTTTTGGTTGTATATACATGAAACATGTCTTTAACTTCATTATACTTTTTTGTCACAATATTTGTAATTTCACCATGGATGCATTCGTTTTCTTTGTAAAAGGGTCTTCCGTAATACTACACAGGTAACGTTAAAGTGCTTAATATATCAAAATATCATGAATTGTACATTTAAATGGTAAAAGTGTGATTCTCACCCGTGTTAGCTCCAGTGACGATCGCAGTTTTCCCGTTTAACTTCACGGGACAGGCGCGCGGGTTCCACACTGCTTTCCGCTGCGCGCGCACAATTATGGCCAGGATCACCGTTGAAACCATCCATAACGGATGGGAATAAATGTCACTCCATTCCCAGTTCATTTGTCAAGTGTGCGTGTCTCCGCTGAAATCCTCGGTTTACTTAAAGAGACAATGTGTTAAAGTAGTGTCCGAGTGACCCTGGCAGGACTGCGCACTATGCGCGCGCACAGGGCAAAGACTACGGAAGCTTAACTTAAGACTATTCCTGTGTAAACACAGACTTGAGTCTTGATGTTGTTATTCACTTACCGGCGGATAAAGGTTGGTACAGGAATAGAAAAAGCTGGAGTGACATTCAATGCAGAAAGACAGATAGACAGATAGATGGATAGATTGATAAAACACATTGAAGTATATATTGGGAAAAAAATATAAATTTATTATTAATTTATTTAATTATTAATTTATTTTTTTAATTAATAATATTTTAGGCACCCTATTTATGTGACCAAAATAGCAAATTATCTAGAAAGGTTTTTATTTTGAATCAAATTGATGAATTAAGAAAGTTGTGACCCAAGAACTAGTGACCCAAATACCCCCAATTTCTAATAAACAACTTAACAACAGAAAAGGGTCCTGCCATTTCTATAAAATGTTATTTCATTAAGCAGGCAGCATGACTCATGATATAGCTTTTTGAGTAGCTTTTAAGCAACTTGGATAACTTTGGACACAATATTACTCACTTGCTTTCACTTTGCCGTCGAAACTACTTCCAAACAAAGTCACAGCATATTTTCTTCAACGCAAATCTTGTGAGTGAATGATTCATTTGTGTTTCTCAACTAATTGTTGAACCAGTTGTTCAGTGACTCGCTTCTCATTAGATTAAATAAGGTTCAATCTGGTTTGGACTTAGGGCTTCAGTCTTTCAGTTTATCAGAAAAATTAGGTTTCCTGCAACTCAGCATTCTTCTGAACAAACAGCATAGAAATTCCAAAGAAAGATAAAACTGACCTATACTGTTTTTTATTCCATAAACCATTTATAAGGATCAAGGCCAAAACCCAGGACTGATGATCAGGAAGCTGAGGAAGCTCTGAGAAAATATTTCTCCCACTTTACACAATGTAAAAATGTCATATTTCTGTGAGCTAATGAAATACTCGAAGCGAAGATATGAAGTTGATCCACAGCAGGACCTAGCCCTGGCATAGACACAAACAGACTTTTATAGTAGCTTAAACACACATTATCCTTAAAGGGATAGTTCACAATGTTTGTTTGTTTGTTTGTAATTTTTTTTTGTCCTCAAGCTGTTTCCTATGGTGACCGGGAGGGGATGTCTTTGGTTCACTTAGTTTTGTCGTGGCCACGAGATGGTTTTGTCGAGGTAACAACATCCTTATGTCGTTTCTCATTGCCACGACTTCTTATGTTGAGAGAACAACATATTTTTATTGGTGCCACGAGTTTATTGCATAAACAAACCTGCGTGACCATAGCAACCCGGGATTATCAGAGATGTTTAAAACTTTTTCATTTGCAAATAAAAATGTGTGAATGATTTATTCCTCAATTAAAAAGATTATTCAACGGAATTAGACTATATTAATTATTAATTCGCAGAAATTAAAATATATTTAATTCAAACCTTTAAACTGCATTTTAAATTCCAGTCACCATAATCAAAGCTTTATTAGGCTAAATTGTATTACATGTACTTGTATTATATATTGTTGAATATTATAAAGTCAGAACGTTATGTAAAAACATTGAAATGAAAAAAAAAAGGGGGGGGGGGTATAGGTTATAAATATAATAGGCTAATAATGTTTATGATGATGATGCTGATTGTCACGATGTGGGTGCGGGAAAGCGCAGAAATTTGATTTCACGAATAAACAGTCTTTTATCTCAAAACGGGCAAACAGACAGGCCACACGTAAACCACACGTAAGCCAACATTATTACCAGACGATTAGACAGAAACTAGCTCACACAGAGCACATAAGGAACAATAACAAAAACAGTGCAGGGCAGGGCATGAGGAATAGTCTGGAGGAGGTTCAGGTGGTGGTCAGGTGTATGGGAGGAGGACGAAAGGCAGAGTCCATGGTGGTGATGACAGAGGGAGGAACAGGGAGGAAACATGAGGGATCTAGAGCAGGAGGAATCCGACGGGACCCAGAGCCCAGCCATGGTGTTGATCCACGGAGGAGCCGACAGAGAGAGGAGCCACTGCTGAGGAGACAGAGGCGAAGACGGAGAGCCGTTTATCCAGGCCGACGCAGAGGATTCGGATGGCCAAGGTGGAGCAGATGGTGCCGGCGACCAACGTGAAGATGGGGATCCGGAAGGCCGTGGTGGAGCCGGAGCAACAGAGGACTGAGACAGAGCTGGAGGGAGAGAGGAGCCTGACAGAGCTGGAGTCCAGAGGTGGCGGATGGTCGACGACAGACCAAAGCCGAGCCCGAGGGACGATGGAGCCTGACGGAGCTGGTGGACTGACGGGCCATGGTGGAGCCGCTGGGGTTTCAAAGGGCCAAGGCGGAGTTCTGGACTCTGAGGAGAGGGAATTCCACGGTGGAGATCGCCACAGACAGCAAGAGCGCGGAGAGGAGCTCCACCCACTGCACCATGGCTGAGGGTGAGCTGGTAGATCTGGGGCAATCAGATGGACTGGGAGACTCCGATTCCCTCTCCTCGAGTGCGCCCTCCAATGCCTTTGCCTTGCACGAAACTCAAAAACCCACCCTCCCACCCATTTGTGCCCATGCCACCACTGTCATCTGCCAACCCCATTGCTCACCCTCAGCCCACCATCTGCGTGCTGGATTCTCCACGTATCTGCCAGTCTCCATCAGCGTCGTGGCTGGAGGATCCCTCAGCTCCGGTATTCTGTCACGGTGTGGGTGTGGGAAAGCACACGCAGAGATTCGATTTCACGAATAAACAGTCTTTTATTACAAAATGGGCAAACAGACAGGCATGGTAAACCAACATTAATACCGGACAAGTAGACACAAGAGAACTTATAAAGGGCAGACAATGAAGATAATCAAACAAGACACTCCTGAACGAAATCACATAA
Source organism: Enteromius radiatus (assembly GCA_032357445.1). NCBI lineage: Eukaryota > Metazoa > Chordata > Actinopteri > Cypriniformes > Cyprinidae > Enteromius > Enteromius radiatus. The sequence goes on from JAUCMS010000048.1 coordinate 1,102,332, forward strand.
TTAGACAGAAGACAGAAACTAGGGGAACATGGGGAACAATAACAAAACAGTGTAGGGTGTGACACTGATAATTATTACGAAGACAATGAGTTAATGGACATTTAATATTAATGTAATATTTATTTATGATAAACTTAATATAAATGGTGTTTAGCCTACATTGCGTGCAATATAATAATTTATATAATAAAACAATTCAATTTTTTTTTTTATTTATATAGCGCTTTTAACAAAACATAAATACAATAATTTTTATAATGATTAAAATTAATTAAAAATAAAATAATACTGAATCCATCTCTGATAATCCCGGGTTGCTATGGTCACGCAGGTTTGTTTTATACGAGAAATGGATGTTGTTCCCTCAACATAGCATCTCGAGGCCACGACATAAGGATGTTGTTACCTTGACAAAACGATCTCGTGGCCACAACATAATATCACGTTCCCACGAGTAAATATGTCATGGCCACGACAGAACTAAGTGAACCGAAGACATCCCCTCCCGGTCACTCGTAAAGTACCTATTGACTTGCATAGGATTTTTTATTTCTTCCATATTATGGAAATCAATAGGGGCCAACAACTGTATACCCACATTTTTTTTTTTAAATTAACTTGACAGAATTTTCATTTTTGGGTGAACCATCTCTTTCGAGGCGAGCTTATTGATACATAAAAATGTAATTAATTAATTATTTTTTTAATTTCAATGGTTCTCATGCACTCTTAAAAAAAACATTCATGCAGCTAAAACATTTTTAATATAATTTACACACATATGCAGGGGCAAAGACCAGCATCCTGCTATCACATGCTTATCCTTATCTTTGCTGAGGAAATGACTTATGCAGGTTCCTTTAGTGTTTGCACTGTAGTTCTTAAGTCATACTCACTGAATTATGTAATATTAAAAACACAGATCAAAAACAAAGTATAACATTAATATGATACATAACAATTACATTTCAAGTCAATAATTAAAAAAAAAAAAAAATGAGAACATATTATTACTGTAATAAAACATACCTTGGCCTATGATAGATCAAACTGGCGGCCTTGTAGTGTGTGTGAGAGTGTGTGTTGTGTGTTTGTGTCTCTGAGGGTCATGAGGTCGTCAAGTGCAGAGTCCCTATCTCAGCCCACCAGATGCAGAATGAATCCTTTCAACGTCACATAAATAATACATTCCTCAGTTTTAGTAATAGATTCAAGAGAAGAGTAGGCCTATTTCACATACTAATGGGAATAATTATGTGAAATGTGTTTGGAAACAGTACCTTTGTATTTCCTTGTGATTACGAATTGGCACAGAAAATACACACTTCACCATAATTATCACAATAAAAACAATTAAGCTTATTATTACTGTAATATAACATACTTAAAGTATCATATTGCAACTGGCATACCAACTTATCTGTGTTGTTATACGTAAGTAAATCAAAAAACTGTTAAGAACAATTGTCTGAAATAAAACCAAATATGAACATTAACTGAAAAACTTAAGATTTTGCCTTGCCTAAACTAAAATTAAAATTTTCAAATTGTTTAAAAATAATATGATAATTGAGAATATATAAAAAAAAATGTAATAAAAATTCTAAATATAAACAATTATCATAATTATTATAGAAACTATGATACTATTGGTATGTACTTTGGTCAAATATTACCTGTTTATTTCTTACCACTAGTTCCATTACACAGTAAAAATCATTACGAGATAAACTTTTAAAAAAGCTATAAAACTTCTGGTAAATACTGATGATATTGTATTATTAGTGTAGAGTAATACCATTCATTAAAAATGACCTGTTTATCTTTTTTTTTTGGATTGTTCAAGTTTATTACCAATATAACTACATGAATCAGTTAAAACTAGTTAGAAAATGTTTTAAATAAAGCTTTGACCTTGTGCCACAATCGAGAAGCTGTATATTTAAAATCAGTTTGCATGCACATACACAATTTAAAGTTCGAGTGAGTTATTTATGTTACTGTAAGAACATTATTAGCTCATATATATGATATAATGCATCCTAATCTTATCTGTAGGCTAATTGATACTGAAGGAACATTTGAAAGTTTAAACAACTCGTGATACTGCTGTCAGCGTGCATTTCTTGTCTGTTTCCTGCCCCCCTCCCATTAGCCAAGGTTACCAGAGGGTACATGTGTGAGTAATGGGAGGGGCGAAGACTTTATATAAATAGACATTGCTGACAAACTGACAAACACTTCAGTACGATCTATTCAAGCCCAATGACAATCATTCAAAGAATTGGAAAGCTGAAAAACAGATTTTTACAGCTAAAGAACCAGAGGAATTGAAACAGGAAGTTAGCACAATGGAGGATGGTAGTATACAAGGCCATATGGCACCAACTGTAATTTCCAAGTTGAAGATCAAAAATGAATGCATTCGAGTGGTCCTCGCAGAGACCCTCTGCACGTTCATCATGATGGTAAGAGGTAGTTTCTTTTGTAAGAATTCATTATTCTGTTTAGTAGTGAATGATTAACATTTTCAATGCATAAAGATCTGAATAACTGTCAGTATGATGCCAAGCTTGGAGGACAGTTTAGAATTTTACTGATGATTTCTTTTTCATTGTATCAGTTCATTAAATTATTAATTCATTCATGAAATCTTCACTGTCTGCTTGTCATTATAATGCTTTGGATCACATGTCCACAGTTTGCGTGAGTGGTCAGTAAACACTGCGCTGGTGATTGAGGTCAGACCATGTGCTACATAAATTCCATTCTTAGAAAGATTGGCAAGCCGTACTTTTTCCATTATTGTTCGGTGAAATGAACGTGGCCATGTTATAAATGCAAAAAACCTGACCAATAGTGATCATGCTACGTACCTGACCATTAAACCTAATAATGTTAAATATCTAGTATACAAATATAGTTTAATATTATGAATTAGCTTTATTTAGTTTTGTTACTAAATGCTCTTGTAACTTTTTTTTTCAAGTTTCAAGAATTATTATTATTATTTTTACAGTTAGTAGCTTCAGTTTAAACATAATTCAGTTCGTTGCTAAAGCAACATTTCTTATTTGAATCATTTAATTTAGTTTTTGATTGAATATCTATTTTTGTGTTTTAATTTTAATGTATATTGTTATTTTTAAATGTTAGTAATTATGTTAATGAATTAATATTTTTTTATTGTGAAATTGTAGGTGTTATTTCTGTGCTAGTAGCAAAAGAAAATGCAAAAACATTTATTGCTTCCAATCAAGCTTCCCTATAGATTCAAACACTTTTCTCCACAGCTGAAGGGGTTAAAAATCTATATATGCACTCTATATGCCTCTATGTGCAAAACTAAAATCAATACTTCAGGTCAATGTATTTATTTATTTGATAAGTAGCCATGAAATCAGCTTTACACCATTGTTTGTTGTCCTATAATGCTTGATCTACAACAGTATTAATTGTTTTTGAATTCCAGGTGTTTGGCCTTGGCACTGTTGCACAAGTGGTCACAGGAAATGGTGTTTTTGGAGAGTACTTGAGCATAAATGTAGGCTTTGGGCTTGGTGTGGCAATGGGGGTGCACATTGGTGGAAAAGTGTCAGGTGATACCCTCTTGGTCAGAGTTCACTGTTTTCCATAATGACAAACAATCATGCAACATGTTTTACTCTATCAACACAGGAGCTCATATGAATGGAGCTGTTTCGTTCACAATGTGTGTGTTTGGCCGTTTGCGCTGGAAGATGCTCCCGCTGTATGTTTTCGCCCAGTTTCTGGGTTCCTTCCTTGCTGCTGGGACCATTTTTCTACTTTATTATGGTGAGCAAATACTCATCTTCTTCTGGAGTTATTTTTGTTTTGGAGCAAGTCAAATTAAGGTTTCTTCACTCATATCTGTGCTGTGCTTTATAGATGCTATACATCATTATTGTGGGGGCAACTACACTGTGTCCGGCCCCAAAGCAACAGCTGGGATCTTCGCTACATATCCAGCACCTTACATCTCAATCTACACTGGACTCTTTGATCAGGTATTCTAAAAAAATAAATATATATGCTTCATAATTAACTACAATATGAACCTAAATCATGATAGTGTATAAGAATAGTTCACCCCAAAGATGAAAATATGCCACTCACCATCAGGACTTCAGCTCTGCCTTTAACACCATCCTCCCATCTCTCCTCTACCCCAAATTAACCCAGAGACAGCAGCTAGTGAGGCTAGGTAAATTCTCATCCAGCACCCGCATGACCCGTATGATCAGCACTGGCACACTTTAAGGTTGTGTCCTCTCCCCACTGCTCTTTGTGACAGCTTATTTAATGTATAAATTAAACACTGTATTTAATGTATAAGGTAGGCTACATGTACAACAAACTGGTAATATCATACTCTAATCGAACATAGCTTATCTATAACATTACCTGTGAAACTTCAGACAGCAGACAAGGTGTTCATCTAAGATATTCATAGCTACCAAACAATAGCCTTTGCAGATTTGACTCTAGATCCAAAGCCACGTCTTCAATAGTTTTGATGTTCTAGCTTGCTGTTACAGGTTTGATGAAGCCTTTAAACAGAATTGACTCAAACGAATGAATCATTCGCGAATGGGCATCGTTCATTGACAAGGGAAAAGTAGACACGCATTTGGAATAAATAAAAGCATTTTTAAATTGCAATGCATTAATATGAAGTAACGAGAGCAGCGTCGCCCACAGTAACGACGTTAAATTAAATTTTTTTCCACTAAAAATTTACTTGCGTAAAGGTCCCCATCTTTAAATATACTCTAAAGGTATTAGTTACCCAAACATTTAATGTACCGTACCGTTACTACCCATCTCTGTCCATTAGTGAGTAACTGATGTAGCCTAATGCTAAACTTTGCCAAATCTGTTTCAATAAAGACAGACTCATCTATATCTTGGATAGTGAAAGTGAAGTGACTTGTGGCTAGGTATGGTGACCTACTTGGAATTTGTGCTCTGCATTTAACCCGTCCAAAGTGCGCGCGCACACACACACACACACACACACACACACCGTGAACACACACCCGGTGCCTTGCTCAAGGATCTCACCTCAGTCATGGTATTGAAGGTGGATGGTCTGAGAATGGGTGGACTAATGGGTGGACTATTTCTCTAAAATATTTTTGAGGAAGATATTTTCAAATCTCTGAATCAGGTTCTGGGCACTGCCATGCTGTTGCTGTGTCTGATGGCTCTGGCAGATCAGAGGAACCAGCCGGTCGTGGCTGGAGGTGAGCCTGTGGGTGTGGGGCTCCTGGTGCTTCTCATCGGTGTCTCTCTGGGGAGCAACAGCGGCTATGCCATCAATCCTACACGAGATCTGGGGCCGAGAGTCTTCACACTGATGGCAGGTTGGGGCATGGAGGTTTTCAGGTGAATAAATACAAAACAAGCTATGAAACACTCTTTAATGTGTGATTTTCAGTCAGGGTTATTTGTAACACCTCCTGTTTTTTCTAGCTATTAACCCTGTAACTTGTGGTTTAAATTCCTGATATACCTGACTTGAAATCTTTCATTGTTTTGAATAGTTATACTTGTCAAATCAGATCTTTAACAGGAAATTATTTTCAGTATCATTCCTAACCTGAACTAAAAATAAAGTTATTTTCATGTACTTTAACAGTGCTTAAAAGTAATAAATAAAATAAAATATCAAACCTTTTATTTTACTCAAATGTTTATTGAAAATAGCATGACGATATAAATAAAACATTTGTTTTATTTTTTACATTAGTTTTTACATTCCATTGATTAAGACCTAAAACTTTAAATCTGCAGTCCCCAACTTTTGGCGCTCTCTAACGCTTAAACAGAAAGAAGATTGTAGCTTAAGATACTTCAGTGTTAATGGCTCATTAATACTCCACAGCGGTACCTACCTGAACTAGTCTAAATAATCTGAATATAAAGACTATTTAGACTAGCGTAGTGATTCAGGACAATCACGGTTTGGAAAATGGATTCATTGTGCATGAATCATGGTTATTTTACAAAAACAAAATTTATGGAATGCAGCTTTAAATACAATTCATGTGTTGTCTCAACTTATTTACAGGGCCGGCAATGGCTGGTGGTGGGTGCCTTTGGTGGCCCCCTTTATGGGTGGAGTGACTGGGGCTTTAATCTACAAAGCATTTGTAGAGCTACACCACCCTGATCTTATGAGCACTAAGACACACTCTGCAGAAGATCCTGAATGTTACCCTCTTGAAAAGTGCAAGAACAGCAGTGCAAAGATGTCAGTATGAGTTTCACTCGCAGACCTGATTTAAGGACCAAGGATGGCACAGAGACCAAAGAAGAAAACATTTCCACAGGGGACACCTAGATGTTTACAGGCCTAATATGAGACATGGATGCCAGTCGAAAACCTATGGGTTGCTCAAGCCAACTTTCTGAGTCTAGTGTGTACTACTAACTTCTGGGTTACAGAGGAATAACTAAGCTACTGAAGAAACTCAGGACTCAGGATTGTTCCATCTTTGATCTTTAATAAATAGTGTGTACATAAACAGAATGGGGAACCAACGGATGAAATTAACTGCTTTTGTAAGGGTTAATACTCAGCATATGCATAACCTAAAATCAACATGGCTAAATGAGAACATTCCATGGGAATTTGTTGGGACGCTGGGGTCATCGTTTAGCCACACTGTGTCTTCCTGAGACCCCCTGTGCTTTGGCTGTGCTGCCGCCGCTTGCTGGGACTTGTGCTGCCTGCTTCTTCTTGGGAGTGGGTGGCTTGGCCTTGCCACGGAATGCCTTGGCTGGGTCCAGTTTGTTCAGCAGAGGTTCACCGGGTGCATCAGGATGAGAATCACCATGAAATGTCAGGGGTTGGTAGAGGGCAGCCCATTGCTGCAGCAAGGAAATTTGAAATTTCAAAAAAGGAGAATTTCAAATCAGTTTGTAGCAGATTGCACACTTAAACTCTATACATTCACACCATTTAAAATATTTTTTTATTCAGCAATGAGACATTAAAATGAATAAAAACTGACACTAAAGACTTTTGTATGGTTACAGTAGATTTGCATTTCAAATAAATGCTATTATTTTTGTGGTTTGCACAACAACAACAACAACAACAACAAAAAATCAGCTGTTTTCAACAGTAATACTAATAATAATAATAAAAACAAAGGTCAGCATATTAGAAGGAGATCTAAAGAATCATGTGACACTAAAGACTGAAGTAATGAATGCAGAACATTCAGCTTTACCATCACATAAATAAATTACATTTTAAATTATTTTAAAATAGAAAATACTTACAGTGTGTTACTCTATTTTTTTAATACATAAGAGCATTAAAGCATGGGAGACTTCAAATATATATGTTCACCTGGACCACAAAACCAATCATAGTTTTTTTTTTTAACAGAAAAAAATAAATAAAAATCTAATAAATAAATAAATAAAGTATTAATATATATTGTATCTGAATATAAATGTGTTAAATATAAATCTATAAGGCAAATGTTTTAACTCATTGTACAGATATTAATAAAATAATATTAATAAAAATAAATAAATAATGCTGACCTTAGCTTGTGGGCTGGGGCCATATGGAGTAAAATTATACTGCCACTCCGGCAGCCCCAGATGAGTGATCATAAGCCGGTAGTAGGCAATGAAAGAGGGGGTGAGATAGTGCCAGAAAAGTGACCGGTCCAAGAACCACACCTCACACTGCTGGGCCATTACACCTACACAGAACAGGCCAGTGAACACAGGGCCAGATGGTAGATTAAAATGACAGGAAACCTTTCTGTATCTCTCTTTCTGGATTAATTGTGGGATGCATAATCACCTGATGTGCAATTCTTGTAAACAAGGCAAACTTTGCCATTACCATTGCAGGGGTCCAGCTCAAAGATGCGGCTCCGAGAGTCAAAATGAGGTTTTTCAGGGTCATCCGATTCTAAAGACAGAAAAGACTCTTAAGCACAAATGTTAAAAATCTAATGTATAATTAATGCAAATTTTACTCTACAAAAAGGCGTGTAAAGAAATTACACTATATCAGCAAAACACCTAAAGATGTAAGAAAATCTCACCCTCTAAGTCATCCTCGAAGTCAAGATCAGCTAAAGTAGGTGCATTGGGGAGGGAATATACATTTGACTGAATTAGAGGGCGTAACTGAGTAACATTGTTGATCATCATGCAACCCACTGGAACCACTTCACCTGTAAGACACAAAGCATATTTTATAATCTACACAGAAACAAAAGCATGCATTAGAGCTTTTTTTTTTTAAAAGCTTATCTACAATATGGAATTGGAAAATTATGTGCAGGAAAACGCTGATCAGATTTGAAAAAGTATTTGAAATGGGTATACATTTAAGGCATTGTTAACAGTTGATCCGAACTATAATGGGTTTAAGAGATCAGTGTATCAGGGTGCTCACTTTCCAGCTTGGTGTTCCAGGCAAGCATGAAGCCATCTGTTGTGAGATAGAAATCTCTTAGATCTTCCGGCAAGGTGCAGTTGTTTTTCTGGCAAACACAGGAAAAACAAACGTGATGTAAACATACCCACATTAAAGCTTTGCTTTGAGAATATTCTCTGATAAACTGAAATTCCTCCATACCTGCTCCCAGGAGAGAAGGCATCGCTTTTCTGCAGGGGGTTTCTCTACAAATCGCACATCCAGCACACCTGGAAGGTTCTCTGTCAAACACATGAATGCAATGCACATATATGCATAAGCAAACACATTTAACCAATCTCTAAACAAGAAATTAACCTCAATTTGGACATGATAACTGACTTGGTTTGCATTAGTGCTTAGACAGCAAACATAATGAAGAGAAACAAACATATTAATCCATCCTAAGCTGCTTTGGTGATTTTAGATGGTCTCGCAGTCTGGCCAAGCTGGTCGTCAGTTGGCCTCCCATCCTGACCACCTAAAACCAAAACAAATCTGGGAGACCTTGACGTAACGTTAACTTACTATGCAGTCTATAATACAAACGCCGTTCACTCACCCAAAACCCTAATAATACCGAGGGTGAGTCTGTCTATAAACCCCTTGGATGTCTTGTCCTCTTTTACCTCCTCCATTCCAGAATAACACAAATAATTCTATGCCATTGATTCACTTGCTGCATTGCCTCACCGACGGATGCTGGGGTTACCAAGCACGCAGAACCAAAACACTGAGGTTCTCCGCTGCTATTGGCTGAGAAAATGACAGATGAGTGGTTTGACCAATAATATCCTAGATAGGCGGGTGCGGCAAGTGAACGTTATCCAATCATACTCACGAGAGTTGAAAAAGAGGAGGAGCTCCTGTGCGTAATCTGGAAGTGGCGGTTGTTTCAGTATGGCGTCGGTTGCTGAGGGCGCAAATGGCAATGGGTTTTACTGGATTCATGACAGTATCCTTACATTTATTTCGTGTGTTTGTTCAGTGAGTCTGTTTAAATTAGTTATATTATTATAGTTTAGGAAGCATAAAGGTCAACCGTGGACCGTGGTCTGTGTTTATGAGAGAAGGGAGGCTAATAGCTTATTAGCGGATTTCCATTGTCATCTTAACCGGACTCTAGTTTTAGTACATAAAGCTACATTTACTGTAACATTACTGAATTTAATTTATTGTGTTAGAAATAAACGTAGTGCAGTGAATTGTAACCATTTTCAATGTACAAGTATACTTCTCTGAAATGTACTAACGTTACAGTATTCTTCTTCAGTACTAAGTTACAGTAAAATGGCTACAGATATAGTATCACATAAGCCTAACTAATTTTACTATGTGTATTGGAGTAATTCTGGATTAATGCTGCAGTCTTATTCTTTTCAATATTTTTAGACCGTTAGCTAGTGGATTTGTGTTTGTGGTAGGCGTGTTGTTTCTTTTGTGTTTTCTTTAACTTGCAAAGAATCAGATGAAGAGCAGCCCATGGCTCTTGTTACAGGTGAGGCTTGGATTTATGTCATTTTTAATGTTTTCCACTGATACTGCCAAATACTAAAATATCACGAGTTGTTTATCATTTTGACAACTCATGTTTGACATTTAAAAACTGTCACTCCCATACTCTCTTAGGGATGAGCAAGAATGCTGGTCTGAAGGTTGGGTCTGCAAATAATACAGAGGGAAAGATAAAAAGAAGAGCTAGCAGCATGGATAAAAGTAGGAAAAAAACTGAATTGTATTCAGCAGTGAAAAGTGCTGAGATGATGGTGGGTAAAACTTCAGATCAGAAGCTGCCTTTTTTTGTAGCCAAATCCAAAATGACTACAGCTGCACCAGAACCGGACCTGCCTTCTCTCACTTTAGCTCAGGTGAGCATTGAAAAAATGATATTTACATTGTATGTGAGGTGAAGTGCCTCAGTTATCTCAGGGATGCAAACTTGTCACCATTTGCCAGTTATTATTGTTTAGAAATAAAAGCAACAATGCAAGTGTGGCATGACACAGCTGAAGCAGAGACTGTATATGCTCATGCCTAAATCAAATGAAAACCATATTTTTATATCTGACTACTAAAAATAAATCTTCCCCTCTTTGTCACTTCTTTTTTGTTTTTATAAGTTTGCATCCTTGTGTCTGTAATTAATTGAAATCTAATCATTTAACATACATTGCAATCAAAAGTTTTTTTCTGTACTTCCACATGTTAAATAATACAGTTATAAAATCTACAGAACTATGAAGCCAAATGGTGGTATGAAAAGTATATTGAGAGCAAAATATGTTTAATAAATTCAGAAATATCTATATTTGACTTATAACTGAATGTATTTTGGACACTTTTTGACTGATTTCTCTTCAATGTCCATTCCAGCGTCCACTTCAAAATAGTAAATTTAATTACGTTTAGAAATTCATATTACATTTGCTATTTTTTTTTAAATAAAAAAAATGTTTTTTGAACTCATCAGAAACATGCAAGTGTGTCAAAATTATTTAATTGCTTTAGATTTGAGACATTTTGGGCCAGTTTCCCGTACAGGGATTAAGACTAGTCCTAGATTAAAATAAATGTTAAGAGCTGTATAAACTG
>JAUCMS010000048.1:1113499-1126818 GCA_032357445.1 Enteromius radiatus
CTCACAGATAATGCATTTTTGTCAGACATGTTTCTAAAAACTCTTAAATGTCCTAAATTAGCAAAGGTCTAGTCCTGTCTTAATCTAATTCCTGTACGGGAAACCGGCCCTTTGTGCATAAATCTTTGGGTACACCTGAACCAGCTTAATAATTAAGGGCTTCAATAAGGCAAATTAGTCAGCTAGTGGATTTAGACAATGTTGTTATGTTAATATTTGCATATGGAATTTAGTTTTTATCGAACATCACCCTGCACAAACTGATATTTCCCTTAGGAAGTGCATATCTAATTCTCTTTGGCAGTAATAAATTCACATGGTTATTTTTAGGAGGTGCTAAGAATCTAACCAGTTTTGTTCATTTGATTTGTACATAGAATTTTCAGAAATTTGTGTTTCATAGATAAAATTTAAAAGTGTCTGTTCTGGACTGTAGCCTCCCTTCAGTTCTGCTCAAGCCAAAAGTAAGCCATCATTGAAGGATCTTTGCCCAGAGGACAAGCGTCGGATTGCCAATCTCATCCAGGAGCTGGCCAGGTAAAGCCCTCTCATTATGGTGATCTGATACTTTTTAGACTGAATGAATGATTACAGTAGCCCTCAAGCCAATGTGATTTTCTGTGCATAGCGATACTGTTGTGTATCCGATCAGTTTTTTTGTGTTTCTTTTCAGAGTTAGTGAAGAAAAAGAGGAGTCTGTACAAAAACTCCGGGATGAACAGGAGACGTTTGAGAAAAAAATCCAACAGCTAGAGCAACAAAACCAACTCATTGTACAAGAGAGAGAAAGTATCCTTTTACAGCACGTAGGGAAGCAGTAAGAATTTTCTGGTCGAATTAAAGTTTTAGGCTTTGATTTCATGGAAATGAAATGCTGTCATCAATCATGGCAAATTAACACTTATTACATTTTAGTGGCAAACCGTTTTTAAATGTGGGAAATTTTCCGGGATTTTTTTTTGCTGTTAATTACGGTAATGATTTATATATTCAGCATATTTTAGCTTTTCTGGTTATGTTAATTCAGAATCATCATATCTTTATATGTGAGTATTTCAAATTATTTGATTAATACACTACTGTTCAAAAGTCCTCTTGTGCTCACCATGGCTACATTTATTAAAAATACAGTAAAACAATAATACTGTGAATATTATTAGAATAGCTGTTTTCTATTTTAATTTGATAGCAAAGCTGAATTTTTAGCAGCCATTACTCCAATCACGTGATCTTTTAGAAATTAGAAGTTGATTGCTAGAAAAATTATATTATTAATTTTATTTTATTTTTTTACTAAAAGTATTATTTTTATAAAATGATTTGTATTATTTTTAATGTTGAAAACATTTGTGCTGCTTAAAACGTTTGTGGAAAAAATGATGAAAAAAAAAATTAAGAATAGAATTTATTTGAAAGAAATTTTTGTAGCATTATAAATGTCTTTGCTGTCACTTTTGATCAATTTAATATGTCCTCATTAGACAAAAGCATTAATTCTGTTAAAAACTCTTACTGATACGTTTTAAATGGTAGTGTAATTGACAATGTGTTGACTCCTATCAGCCTGAAGCTTTGTAAATTAGACTGACAGGGGGCAGTGTTGTCTAAGAATTGGATCTGTGTTCAGCCTCATCGTGACTGCTGTAGGGGCAATATAACAACAGGACATCATTGAGATGATTTTTGAATTGCGTTTGAAGGGGTGAATATTCACTTTCTTTGGCATTATGTGTCACATTGGACTACACTAATATTGAATCTTTTCATTGAAGATGAAACGGGCTTTATTTGCAGCAGTGATTGTGTGAAATGTAACAGACAAATGAACAAAGAGCGTTCACACTGTGTTACGTTTATTATTTACTATTTTAGATGCCAGTTTTTGAGCTCAGGGATCAGACCCGTCCTTGGTTTGGGTTGAACTGCTTTTAATTTTTGTTTGAAATTGAAAGAGCTGGCACCAATCACACGACCACTGGGAACGGCGTGGGTTTCTTCTCGTGCCAACCTGTCATCCGGCTGGCACATCACAAACTTTGCACAGTTCGGATGCTCCCTTTTTTTCCTTGCGGTTCTGCCAGCTTTGGTGATCTTGCTCTGGTCAAAAGACATGGCGAACCATCAGTTTCGCCCAACACTGTGAAATACGAAGAGCAGTCGCAGGCTGCTAAATTGCAGATTTGGCAGGCAAGCTCAGAAATTAGGCGAGCTCAACTCAATTAAATGCACTTTGGCTCCACGGCCTGGCATTTCCACTAAAATTCAAAACTCCATTAAAAAGAGATTGTAGTGCAAGACAAACTCTATGAAAGCCCCCTGCTGAGACAGGATGGTCTCTAAAGGTATCAGACAGATGCTGGCCCACAGAGCTGTTCTTAAAGGTTAAGGGGGACGCAAAAAGACAAACTGAGTTATGAGGGTCTGTGTAGAATAATTGCTCGCATCGTCACCATCTCATCTGCCAGGATTGCGATTATCAAGAGGAAATATCTCCATAGGAGTGGGCGGAGGGAGATTATAAGTTACATTCTGTGCGTAGGAAGAATTTGAAGCTCGTGTACGGAATGAAATTAGAATTTTCTCAAGCCTGTCTTTGGCATTCTACACCACGTCTCTGAGCGGTAGATTCTATTACAGAGAAGCTCGCAATCTTTGTTCTTCACAAGGAATTTACATCAAGACGCATGGAAGACACAAAGGAGAAGTTGAATGCATTCATCAATATCATTAATCTTATTGAAGTTTGCATGGTCGCTTTTCCGAATGCCGCTGATGGATCAGAGGAGCACAAGTCCTTTTGTAATAGTTTGTTTGAATAGTTCCGGATCCATGCATCCCGGTGGGATGAGCTTAGGTTGGGTTTAGACCATCACAGAAAAGCCACTTCATCACAAACTCACTGCTCGCATATTGTTTATGACCAATTAGTTTTGTAGACACACTAATAATTGGAAGTAATAAACCACATGCTCGCAGCAAATGAAGTCTCAAGATATATAAATAATCAAATCATCAATGGCTTGGTGAGTCACTTTCACTGTTATTTCATTCTAAGCGTGCGGTCGTGTGAACTGTCCTCCTATTGATTTACATCTCAACCTACACACGCAGACTATCCGGCCGAGAGGCCCCGTAAAATATTCTCCTCGGCGCAATTTTGTTCTACCTCGAGGTGGATTTCATTATTTTATTTCTGCGCCGGCTGACAGGGGAGTGAATCATGTTGACAGCGGCTGTCTGAAATATCGAATACAAACTCTGATTTTGTGTATTTTTGGACGGGGGGGTGGAGACGCACCATGCCTGCAGCTTTCTTTTCTCCTGATGTAGGCCCTCGGAATGAGCTCTGATTGGCCGGCAGCCAACAGAGGTGCCTGCGCTGCGGGAAGCGGGAGAGAATCTTATCAGTCCCGCTCCAGTCGCTCCAGATTACCAGGCGCTGAGCGTTCCTGCACGCCCTTCTGTTAATGTATTAATATGTGTGTTTACGCCCAACCTGTCTATCGGAGTATCAGAAGCCTCTCGTCAGCTGCGAGGTAGATGCCTGCATGCGATGCGCTCTATCTACGAGACGGGCTCTCCGTTCTCATTACAAATGAGAGGCCTATTTATGGTAAGAGTCCTTGTTGAACAGTTACTCATTTCATACCTGCTATTACACAGCGGTTTGACATCCAGCTGTCATGAAGGACAGTGTTTGTTGGCAGCTCAGGATTTGATATCGCCTTGAATCATTTCATTTAAAACAGTCAGTTATCTTGAATGCGATACAATAATAAGCCAGATTCATTTAGCTGAAATATTTCCAATAGAAGAAATCAAACCAAGAAAAAAAAACAGCAAGTATTTTATGTAAATAATAAATAAAAAGAAAACAGTAGATAAAATAGAAAAAGTTAGTGTTTAAGGTTCATTTAAGAAAAAAAAATAATAATAAAGAATATGATTAGATAGAATAACAATAGAGAACTCTACTGCATAGAGGGTCATAAAAAAGTAGGTAAAATAGAAATAGAACAAAAAATGCTAGTGTTAGATACATAGTGTTAGTGTTTTAGTTTAAAGTTATATACAGTGTTGGGTAACGCGAGTTACGTAATATTTTTTTCCCCAAGTAACTAGTAAAGTAGTGCATTACTTTTAAAATTTTGGAGTAATATAACTGAATTACTTTTTTTTTCTTATTTATTGACTGACAAGTCTCCTGACCCATGTTGGGAGAAGTCAGAAAGGCATTGTGTGCAGTATGTGAATACAATGTAGTTCTAGACTAAATGTGAATGTGCATTAATTAATTTCACTCTCAAAAAACAGATTTAGTATTCATCAAAATGAATTAAAATAACCTCAGGATATGACACAAACCTGCAATAAAATTAAAATTAAATTACACAAATGTATCTAATCCCATTTTATTAACCAATACCTTTGTTGCTGACCTTTTGATCCAGTTCAACCATACCCACAAGCAAAAATGACTTCAAGAACGTACTATTGTGCTTCATAGTTTTTTATAGTCAAAGAGTATTGAACTTTCTTCTCCTGTATACTACTTTACAGATGTGAATTAACTTTTTCTTTGTGACACCTTTTGGTGTGAAATGGCTTTTACATTTGCTATAAATAGAACGTCTTACATTTAAAAACAAACACGGCTGCATTTATTTAATAAAAAAAATGCAATAATACAGTAGAATTGTGACTTAGACTTAGAAATTGGATAGCATATTTTTTTATATACAGTTTTTAGTATTTATAATGTTCTGAGCTCACAATCAACTTTATTCTGTTTCAATTACCAATATTATGGTAAAACAAAGCAGATGAAACTTGCAAATTTGATTCACCAGAGGCCTTTATATTGCATTTCTAATTACCATAAGAAACTTGTAATTGGGTGGTATTAAAACCTCTCACTCTCTTAGCTCTTAAGTTTTTATGATCTGATATATTTAATATTTCAATAATTTGAAACTGAACATTAACATAGAGTTAGTCATTTGTAGTAATTGTATGGCTAATTGTAATTATAGACTTGCTTCTTATTCAAATTGACAGCACAGAATCAGTGGTATCAATCATTTTTTTATATAGGACAAATTCACATGTATGTGTTAAAATGGAATGTCGTATGAAATTTAGGAAAATGTTACTAATTTAAAATGCAACAAAGCAAACTGAAGGGTTTGCTTCCTATTACGTGGCAACTGTGAGGAGATTATTACATGAAAACTATATTACTTAAATTATTTATTGGACATTATTTGCCCTGGTCGTTTCTTAAACCTAGAAGCCACTGTGATTATACCACTTCATATTGACACCCAGCTTCATCCGTAGTAAAAATCACTAGTGCATGGCCTCTTGTGACTTAATTTTGTTTTTTTGAAGTTCCATTTTCTTTCTGCAGTATTCTGAAGATTTTAATACTAGCCTTTGTTTTAAAGTAAGATTTACCACGCTTATCTTATGGGTATTGGATTGAGAGACTGTTGAGCAGAGGCTGGATTTAGTGCATATTGACATTGTAATAACAGAGATATGAGGACTATAAATAATCTCTATAACGTTCTAACTTTCAGTCGGTTTGATCTGTGTTGCCCCTCTTGAGTTCCTGGGCCTTGAGGTATTATGATGATCGCTGAGCGGTTGTGCTCTACAGCCAGGCTGATTATTAAGAAGAAAGAGTGGGAAAAAAAGTCGCTTTCCATTATTGCTTTCCACGTTGGAAAATTAGATCTACCGAATGGATTTCTGCAGAGCATGTGAGAGTAAGCGAGCGTACGTCACACAGTCATTAGTCGGCACAGTCGTCGTGGCTGTGGTTCTGCTCCAGATCAGTTGAGTTCTGCCCAATGCTGCATGTGTGCCAGCTCTCTCTGTCTCACAGACTGGCATCCTGCCCACCCCTGCCCAGTCAGACCCAGATGGAGGAGTGTGTGAAGCCCTCGCCCCAAAGAAACACTTCTATCTCTTCTCAGCAGTGCTGCTGTCTCTTCTCACTTTCTTCTCTGTCTGTGCACTTTTTCAGAAAGTCACAAACATGACTCCAGGTATTGGCAGCTGGGATATAGCCATAGAGACTCAAATTTCAGGAGGCAGAGAAGTCCAATTGGTCTCCTCCTCTTTTTGATTTAAGGACACTGGGCAACCAAACTCTCAGTGGAAGAAATTTTTAATGCTCGTTCTTTTTGTAGCATTTCCTGATACACACTAGCTTATTCAGTTGAAAAATGTATTTTTGGAAGTTTGGATTGCACATAGCCAGTTGTATTTAGTTTTATTTTGTCTTGGTTTTCACCAAAGTTTTGTGATTTATTATTTTTCTGTTTTCTAAAAAAAGTTCAGATGATTAACCCCCCCCCGCCCCAAACACAATTTTTCCTACATTATAACCTTTATTTCTTTTATTTTAATATTTTATTATATTTTTTTTAAGCCTCCAGTCAACTCATAGACCACATAATTCTTTCAATTACTAATATAGTCCAAGAAAGAATCTTGGAATATTGGTTTTGCATCTGAAGCTTAATAACATCAGCTTTGGGCATTTCAAAACATTTGATTATTTAACTGGACATAAAGCTTGCTTTTACTGTTACTCATTACCTTTGGGGCTCTACTCTGAGGGAGGTTCTTTCATTTTGTACCTTCTGTATAAAGGCTCCTGCCTACTCAGCATTAGGTTGGCAACACTACAGTGGGGAAAATGGATTACCATGTCTGACTTGGGAGGGGAGAGAGTTTTAGTCTAAGTGGGAAAAGCGGCAGAGTTATTCAGTGCGTGTTGACCCTTGACCCGCAGCACAGGCCTGCAGCAGCAGTATCGAGAGTGTCAGGAGCTGCTGGGACTCTATCAGCAATACCTCTCCCAACAGCAAGAGAAACTCAACAAGTCTATCACCCTGCTCAATCAGTCTTGCTCCCACAGCAAGGTGAGTACTAAAAGAGAATGTGCATGTGTGTGGGAGAGAGCGATTAGAGAAAAGGCAGAAATGGCTCAGACTGAACATATGCGTGCACTGAATTTGTATGTTCTATGCTATGTTAAAATTTTGGCTGATCAATCATGGCTTTGTACAACCATAACAGGCAGAGATTAATTTGTTTGCCCCACTAACTTAATATTCTGGGAGACCAACCAGTTTATCATGTGACGGGTGATATTTGTTTGTTTTGAGATTTGACTATTTGGTGAAAATAATTATATCTGTATATATAACTTAGCTATATAACGTGTATTAAAATAAACACATAAAATGTAGATATGTATGTAGTATTGACCTTGAACATGTATAATGGTAACTCAGTAATTCTGTAATTAGATTATGCTTGCATCATTTTCCCAGCTACAGATATTTTTTTCTTTTTTTGTGTTTGTCCTTCTGTCTTTCACATGGTCAAAGATGTGACCATCAAGGTTGCCTGAAACTCATTTTACATCTGTAATATGACATATTGAATTGTAAGAGAATATTTGAAAAAGAAAAATGAACGCCGCAGTTTAACTTTGTATATCTGAAGTTGTTTGGACATTGGCTGAATTTATTGCTCTGGCACAACATTTAAAAAATAGATATATTTATCTTTACACACATACTGGAACCATTTTTGTAGCTGAACTGTTTATACCAATTCTCAATTTGGTAGTTTCTGTATAAAGGCTCATGCCTACTCAGCATTAGGTTGGCAACACTACAGTGGGGAAAAATAATTCAAAGTTTATGCTTTGTTATTTAGCTTTTCAACCTGCAGACTCATAACTACATACAGATCTGTCATGCAAATCTCTAATGACATTCAGTAACCTATCCTGTCTGTTCAGGTATTCAATAAATAAAAAGCCTAAATATCCAGCTCCTTTTATTGCTCAAAACTATCATAGATCTCTGGATTATTCATAATAATGGTTCGTTGCTCACAGCAGGCAATTTAAAGTCCAACAGTAATTGCCTCAAAATGTGTTGAAGGTGAATTTGTTACAAAAACGCTGTTTTGATGGCTCTAGCGGTGGTGCTTTTAAAGGGGATGGATTTAGAGAAGCAGCCTCTCAGAGAGGGGTTTTGGCATGCTGACACTTTAGCATCTATAACTGTTAACCTGTCAGCACACTAAAACCCTCTCAGAGAGGTTCCATCTCTAAATTCATCCCCTTCAAAGCACCACCGCTAGAGCTAAAAATATTAAAGCTGAAACAAAGCAAGAAAACTCACTAACTTACACAAAAAACTCATACGTTGTTTTAGTTTAGACCATGCACCCCGTGCACCCTCCATCTTAAGCTTGTATAAGGGAAATGAGCTTGTCCTCTTCGAAACCTTGGCTGTGAGTAATGTATGTTTACATGCTCCACGACCTCCTCTTGAATTAGTCAGCGGCCCATTTCTGTCCCCTGAGAGGCGGACGATTCTCCTTTGTCCTGAATGTTTATCTCTTTGGTGATTGACCTTGGGTTGTTGCATTCTCTTGGGATGAGCCCACCCTTTCTGACTCCCTTGAGTAAAAGCTGCCTTTGTGGCCACATTATTAAATGGTCAGAGGTGATGTGTATACTTTTTGTACCTATGTCCCGTCCTACAGATTCCTAGCAGTGAGGGGGCGGCCAGGAGGTCTTGGGGTGGAAGAGGAACTGCTTTGGATGGATCTTACTTGGACCTCCATTCATCAGGAAGCAGAACTGATAGAGCTGGGTCAGTGGAGTGCACTCATTCATTCTCAATGGGACCATCCAGTGCACCCTCCAGTAGCAACCAGAACCGCGAAATCCATGAAAGGCACACCAATCACAATTCTGAAGGTGGACATTGCGATCTCAGCTTCTCCAAAAGGGGTCCCGCAGCCTGTGATGCCCTGAGGCTGTATGGCACCTCTGAACCCAAGTGCTCTCATCAGTGCCACAGAATGGAAAACGATGGGATGTGTGGTGCTAATCGAACTGGAATAGCACCACTGTCTGGTCGGGAGAACTGGGAGGAGAAAAGACGATGTCTCCTCCTCCAGAAGAAACAGCTGGAGATGGAGAGAGAGAGAATTCAAGCTCGGTTGGCTCAACAGGAAGAGAAACTTTTGCTTCAAAACAAGCAACTCCATCAGACATACCTTCAGTACAGCAAGTATGAGTCTGGCATAAACCATTGTACCTATAAAGTATTTCCAGTTCAGTGTACTGTAACCATGAGGGATAAGTTCAATTGTTTTTGATAGTAATCAACATTATGCAGCCTAACTTGAACTGAACCATGAACATAGTTTTTATTTGTCTCTTTTAAAGGCTTCAGCAAGCAACCACAACAGACTTTGAGAGACCTCTAAATGGAGACAGCAGTATTAATGAGGGTCAACAAGCCAGTTTAGTTATGGATCAGTTAACACGCAGGTAAAGATTGTTTTCAAAATCGCTTTGAATGCTGAAAAGGGCTGTGGGATGGAAAAAAAAAAAAAGAATAAATAAATGTAATATTCAAGTATGCACTGTGATGAAAATTCAGCGTCTATATGATTTTTTTTTTTAATTAATAATTTTATGCAGCAAAGGTACTTTAACTTAACTGGCAATAAATAACTGTATAACTTTGTTCATGAATGTATCCTGTAAACAATGCAAACATTAAAACATGCCCAACTGTTTTCAAATTCATTAAATGTTTCTAGTACCAAAACCAGCATATTTTATAAAGCACTTTAAATTGCCATTGTTTGTGAAATGTGCTATATAAATAAACTTGCCTTGCCTATTAAAATAATTTCTCATGGATCATGCAGCACTGCAGACTGGAGTAATATCTGCTGAAAATGTAGCATTTTCATTACAGAAATAAATTATATGAAAATAGACAAGTTATTTTAAATTGTGATATTGTAGTATTTCAGAATTTTGCTGTATTGAATAAATATAGCCTTGGTGAGCAGCCCCAAACTTTTAAGCAGTTGTGTAGACCAAAATCTTCTCTCTCTCTCTTTCTCACTCTCTCCCTTATTCAAAAGTGAAATAAAAGAAGGAGAGTCAGACACTTGGCAGGGAAATCTTCGACATCAATTAAGTAACATACAGTCACAGCAACACACATCAAGTATTGAACAGTCTGCATCCAAGATTACACAAGGTACATGCAGAATATGTTATACCTTTTTGCTTTTTACGTCACTTTTTTAATTGGAAATTTGCATTACATCCTTTCAAGCATCTCTAATTTTCTCCCTGCAGAGAGCTCCATTACCAAGAAGGATATGGCCACCTCTCCTGTGGTTACACAAAGCTTCCGGACATCTGCTCTTCCCAAAATTCCTCCCCTTGGCCTTCCTAGCACTCCAAAGGCTTCCAGGTGAGTTTAGGTATCCCTCAGGGTTCTGTCTTTGGTCCACTCATGTTTTCCCCTTGCTATGGATGGGCTTCTTTATTCACACATCTAATTCATCCTGTCTAGTTCTCGCCCAGCTGTCTAACACAACCAATGTGTTTTTACACACCCTTTCTATATTTTTAGTTGAGCAAAACATTTAATTTTGCCACTTGACAGTTCGGTCACTCAACTACCACTATCTGTAAAGAGGCTGGTGTTGCAATTTAAAGATGGGTGGGGTATGGTGCTTAAGAGAAGCCACTCTCAGAAAACTCAATGAAAAGACCCATACCAGTAAATACAATTTAACAAGTTCAATTCAGGAAGAAGTGAATAGAGGGAAATGACAGCAATTTTGGCTCAACAGCACAGCGGGGGCCAAGCCTGTGTATTAATTGTGTTCTTGGAGTCCCTGTCTCTGTGATAGAGCTTCTTAATGCATGAATGTGAAAAAGGAGAAGGGGTGGGAGCAGTGATGTATGGGGGAATCAGAATAAAACCGGGAAAAAGGGAGAAGACGCGAAGAAAGAGGGGAAAAACGAGGAAGCTGGTCTGGGCCGAACGCAGTGCGAGGCCTGTTTGATGAGTTAAATGAAGATTTTTGCCGGCCAGCGCTGAGGCTGACAGGAGCCAAGCTGAGTCCCATTAGCTGGCGTAGCAGGGCCCAGCAGCAGGTGTAATTGAACCGAGTCTTCCAGCCCGGGCCGAGAACGCACCGCCTCCCTCAGCTTAATGAGAAAGAGTGAGGCAGAGAATGAATCACTGACCGCTAGCGCGAGACACACTCTGGGATGGGGAAGGAAATTCATTACCGTTTTCTTTTAACGTAGAAAGGTAATTAATGTGACAGCATGTCTTTTTTTTTTCCTCCCCCAACCCCCACAGCGAGAGCATGAGCATGTCTCGTTTAGCGTGCCATCTCTGAAAAATGCTGATTATTTGTAAGTCGTTTGTAAGGCGTATTTCTTCCCTTTTTTTTCTAGCAGAAAATGTACTGACTTCAGAAGTAATTGCCTTTTTTCTCCCCCCTGTTATATGTTGTGGTGAATATTTTGCATTAATATTTTGCATCCTTTCTGTCTCCGACGTTTCATTACCGAGCCAGAACTTTTACAGGGGCTGGGAAAATTAGGCTGCTTTGTGTGCAGCTATGATATTTGTGGGAGGCATACCAAGAGAATGTCAGAACTGACTGGGAATTGAATACTCGCGTATGCATAATATATATTGGGGAAGTTGAGAAGGGCCAAATGTGAACTAAGACCAGGGCATAGATGTTTCTTATAATGAAGTCAAACTGTTGAATTTCAAGTGACCATTCCAGATTCACCTTTCATTGTGACATCAAGCAGCTTTAACGTCAAAGATACTTGATAAAATTGTTTTGTAGTTACGCATTTCTCTTATAATATTTTAATTGATTAAACTAATGATTTGCCATGGTTAGGATATCGAATATCAATATTTAAAGTCTCCAAACTAGATTAAACTGCTTTGATGGTAGGAAAATAATAAATAAAAACGTTAATTAAAATAATTTATGAAAATGGAAAGTTACATTTGACAGCACAAATATTTGTACATATGACATGCAATTCATATTTTGATTTAAAAGGACATATTTGGCTTGGTTGGTAAAGCATCATGTAAAACCTTCCTCTGCCCCATACCAAACATGAACTCTAATGAGATGACCACATTTATGCCAACCGGCACTGTGGGAAGTCTATGTATGGAGGATAAATATTTTATTGTAGCCCACCGTCTGGAAGGTACCTTTGCATTATTCAAAACCAAACCTGATTTAAGGAAATCAATGAAATGTTTCGTTTTATAGTTTATTTATTTTTCTAAGAAGCCAGAGGTTGGGTGCCAGCAGTCTTCTAAACAACCTCAGCTATATCCCAGGGTCTAAAGGGTCTGATACTGCATGGACACACTCTTAAAGAACAACTTGTAGCTGTCAGCCCACAATGAATCAATAGATAATTTTCCTTAAAGGAATAGTTCACCTAAAAATAAAAAATTGTGTCATCATTTACTTGAGTTGTTCCAAACCTCTGTGAATTTCTTTGTTCTGCAGAACACAGGAAGATATTTTGAAAAATGTTCTAAGCAGGCTATTTTGGATCACCATTGACTTCCAAAGTAGGAAAAAAATACTATGTACGTCAGTGATGACCCAAAACTTCATTCATACAGGTTAAAGTTGAAGGTGAGTAAATGATGACACAATTTTCATTTTTGGGTGAACTATTCCTTTAAAAGAAAAAAGATGCCCCTGGAAATAAAAACAGGTTAATGAAAATGATTATG
Organism: Enteromius radiatus; assembly: GCA_032357445.1. Taxonomy (NCBI): domain Eukaryota; kingdom Metazoa; phylum Chordata; class Actinopteri; order Cypriniformes; family Cyprinidae; genus Enteromius; species Enteromius radiatus. Next base: position 1,126,156 of record JAUCMS010000048.1, read on the forward strand.
GATATCTCCTATCTGCTATAGATCATAACATTTCACTCAATCTGAAACAGGTAGTTTTCTTTGATTGGCAGTATCCCTGGGGTGTGTGAACTCAAGTGCTGATTCTTGGATCATAACACACTTAAATTTGCCTCGTCTTTAAAATTCAGGGCTTTTTAAGCTCTTGCTAAAGCAAGTATCACTATTTCTATCTTTAATAAATAGTTGGTAAAGGATTTGGAAGCCAAAGTATTGAACTTTGACATGTTTCAGGCTTCATTTGTGGAGTTGAATGATTGAGGAAAGCTGTGTATTATTACTTTTCTTAGCAACCAGACTTTTGAACTTTTAAGTTTTTGAAATGGTGGATGATAAAACTTATAGCTGCAAAATCTTGCACATTATTAATAGTATTAATAAAGAGTTCAAGGTGGGCTTTTCTGACTCTGTTCAGCATCTTCCTTAAACACCATAGAAACCAGACAGCATTGCTTTAGCAACTATGTAACAATGTATAGAAAATATTGAGAAGATATGAATGCATTTTTAATAATATATTTTCAAATGATTTCTGTTTATTTAATATTTTTATGTTTTTTAAATAATTATATAAAACATGATGGTGTGTTTTGCATGGCAAGCTCCTCACATTTCCATCAGAAAAATCTTGTGTGAGTTGATCTC
>JAUCMS010000048.1:1128539-1150048 GCA_032357445.1 Enteromius radiatus
AAGCTCTCCTTCTCCTACCCTCTGATGCAAATGTGCAAAAGAATTGTCGGATGGCAATCGATTGTCATTCGCCAAAATGACTAAATGAGATTCCTGGATTGGACATTACTATCATTGTTATAGGACTGGATGTAAATGAAACCTAGATTCAAGTTTCAGGCTTAAAAGCAAAAGAACATTAAGCAGCTTGCCCTGTTATGATGTCATGAAATATTTGTAACCGTTTTTTTTAATGCGAGTGAAAATATGAAGTTGCCTACAGACAGTCAGCGAGCAAGTCTCTTTCTCAAACAGTCTTGTAACTAGCAAATAAAAAATACCAGAGAAAGTTAAAATGTAATTCTTGCATAATATTTATCGCAAAGTAATTTCATTCAAGAAAACAAAATTTTGTAGAAAATAACAGCGAGTACTCAGAAATATTCAGTGTAAAATTGCTGGGGTGAAACGAGACGTTTCTGATTATGTATATATTACTGGAATATGGGTTGACAAGTTAACAGTGCAAAAACACTTACTGTTTTATGCTATCACAGTTGGATTCAAGTATAAGAAATCTGCAATGTAATTACTTAGGGCTGCATCTGGAAAAGAGAAGGAAAACTGGAAATGGCAACCAACTGAGATACTACTACATTTCTTGATATTTCTCAAAATTGATAAGGAGTTGCAGTCTATATAGTTTGTTCCAGAGCTATCCCTTTAAGAAGCTCTCTTACAGGCAGTAGACAGCATGGCAGCTCTCCAGGGTTTGGACCAGGGCTCTTGTGTTTGTCTGATGGCAGTGTGCAGAACAGCCAGTATAGTAGCATATGTAGGTTTGTTAATGGTGAATGGTTGCTGCCTCCAGAGTTCAGGGTCAGAACCGTAACAGCAGTTAACAAACTGTCCTGGGTCCAGGTGGTCTGTCCAAGGACCAGCTTCTCAAGAGGTCCTTGCAATGTGTGAAGTGAGATCAACTGGTCTGTAGTCCTCAGGGAACCGGGGGTTTCCGATCTTTGGCAGCGGAACAATGCCGAATGTCTTCCAGAGCTAGGGCACCTTCATCAGTCCCAGCGTGAGGGAGAACAGGTGCTCAGGAACCCCACTGCGCTGGCTGTGTGAACATGTGTTCAACACTCTGGGGATCAATCCGTCAGCCTCAAAACTCATCTTTACCTGTGCAGAGATTCTCCAGTCCGCTCAGTCTTCACCTGGTCAACAGAAATAGACAGCTGAAGGATAGGAGGCATAATTTAGATTTTAAGACTGAGTTTAACTAAAAGTAAAGAGCCGTAGTAAGAATGTTTTCGCTGCATGGTTTCTTTCAATAAAAAATTGTTTGGGTTGGCAATTGTCAAATTTACAAAATTTACCACATTTAGCATTCAGTAAATTTTCAATAGTGATTTTGTGCAAGGGTGAAAAATTTCTATACACCGATGGGTTGGGTTTGGTGAATTTGCAGCATTGATCAAACAAAAAAGCTTTTTGGTATGTGACTTGTGTCTTTTGTCATTTCATCACTAATTTGAACATTTTTGATTTTTGATCATTTTTTCACAGAAATGACCTCACCTTAAAAGTAGTCCATCGATATATATGATGTTCTTTATCATACAATATCTCAAATTTAAATTAGTCCCTCAAGATGTATAGGTTAATTTGTAGCAAAAGCTAACCTATTAGAATTTTAAGGCAATTTTCTCAATATTTAGGTAATTTTGATATATTTAGATTTTTGCTCCCTCAGATTGCAGATTTTCAAATAGTTGTATCTCTGCCACATATTGTCCTTTCCTAACAAACCATACATCAACAGAAAGCTTGTAAAATGTAAAAAAAAAAGCTTGTAAAAATGTTTCCTTGTGACTGGTTTTGTGGTCCAGGGTCACGTATTTGTTAAAAATGGTCCTGTTCACATATATATTATTTTATGTTAATATAAAAATCACATTTACTGTTCATGAGTATCTCCATGAGAAATTCCCATGAATTTTTGCACTTTCATCTATAAGCACAAATAATGCTCATACAATGAGTTTATTTTGCCTCATCTTGTTTCCTGATTCTTAAAAAAAAAAAAAAAAAAAAAAAATCTAAACTACATTTTAGGCTTGTCATCAACGATATAGCTGATATGTTGATATACTCACAGTTAGTTCAAATCTAGTTTGCTGCCAATACCCAAACAGCATTTTAAAGCACCACAGAGGTTAGCCAAAAAGACAGGCAGCATTAATATCCTAATGTTGCTTCTTTTGAGGTACCATCTTAGATAGGGTGTTGTGCTAGAAGGCAGAGCTAATGTGTTTCCTGAGAAGGATGGAACTTTGAAATTCTGACACACTTTATTTACCTTTCTGTGGAAATATTTTCAGGTATAGCCAATACTTTCATGATTTCAGACCTAAAAAGTGTCAGACACCAAGGAAATAGTGGATGGCATGTATCTCACCGTCCTGGATAATCACTGCTATCATTGCTGTGAAGCAAATACTGCTTTCATATGTCAGAGGCACTCAGTGGATGATACCGTTTTCTGCCTCTCATAGGAGCTGAGATCCCTCAGACACACACACACACACACACATCTGTATGAATACCCACTCATCCCCTCTGCTGCATGGATGCAAATCAATGCTGTTTAGAATGAGCAGTGAATTATGTTAGCATCATCAGTGGAGCGTGCTTTAAGAATTCATGTTTTATATCTGAAATGTGCGCGTCTGTACTCGATGAATAATTTATTAAGCACCTCGACTGAGGGGTTGAATCTTTATTAGCTTAATCTTTGTTTATTTATTCTTTTATTTTATTTATTTATCTCCTCACTCGGCTCTCAGTTTTCCTTCCAAACCAGGAAAAAAACGAGCTGACTTGTTCTTCGTATGCACCCTAAGGCCACGCATTTCAAAGCCTGTGAACTCTGTCGTCTATTCAGATGCAACAATGTTGTTTTTATGTAGGGGAATCAGGATGTACAACACTCAGAGTGCTATGTAAATTGTCATGTTTTTTTTTTTTTTATATCCCATTTATCCACTTCTGTTTTAGTGTGTAAAATAATTATATGACATTTCCCCTGTGTTGGTTTTTTTCCTCCTTTGTTAGGTTGGACGACTCTTTGGTTGAGCTGCTGGACATTATCAGCCCTCTATCTAACTCCGAAAGGTACCGAATCAACCCCTCATCACAGAAGACTTTCATCACCCCTCATTCCTTTCAGAAGACCCTTCTCTCTCCTTTTGGCCCCAATCGGTCCTCTCTGCAAGACCTGGAGGAGAGTGAAATCTTAGAAGACATCTTTTTCATCTGTTGAAGGGTTATAATGGCGACTCGGATTGATTTTAGGAATAACTGAATTATTCATGTGCTCTTAATTCTGCCTTTTAAATCTCTTTAGTGTCTTGAAATAATTGTCTTAATTTTTTTGGTTGTGCTATTGACGTATTCAAGGTTTATTTTTGCCTTAATAAAAATGTGTTTATTAATAAATGGTGTTGTTTATTCAGTCACAGATGGCTGGGCAGCAGCACCATTAAAGTCCAAAGGCTTTCCAAGGAACTAACTTGGCAACATATATGTTTAAAGAGCTTCTGAAGAACAGTTGCTGTGATCTGTTACGCGTAATCCCACTGTTATCTGATGAAATGAGAAATTCTCATAAGAGTGACTAGTCAGTATAATTCATTTCTAGTCAGTGCTGTGTTTTCCATGAGTCATTGAATTTTCTGCATATATTAACAATTTCTCTTTTTTTCACAGGGTGTAGCACGATTTTTAATGTGTCCCCTCACTTTCATATTCCCCTGCTTTTTCAGTATACACAGCATATATGCTTTGATACTTCAAACTCGATCTGGGAGCATCAGTATATGCAATGGGATTCAGCCAAACATCGCTCCAGGGCTATTGGTCTAATTTGATCTGAAGTGTTGTAAAGAAAAGTTTCAGAGAGGCGCCTGTGTGTGTGTGTGTGTGTGTGTGTGCATGCATGTAAACCCCTCCGCCTTTGAAGTGGTTTCAGAGTACATCAGTCGTGCCACAAATCCATAAAAAGAGAGAAAGAGATGAAAACAACTCATAAAAAGGCTTGTATAGACATACAGCAGGAAATGGGACAAGCGTAATGCTGCTTTATTCTACACTGTGCTTTATTACTGGGCTTAAGCGGAAACGCGTCATTCAGTAAAATTACAAAAGAGAGTCTAGGGACCAGAGAAACGTGGAGTTGAGAACAGGGCAGGAGCTGTGGCAGTACTCTTGACTGCTAATACAGCTCAATCTCTTTGTGATAGGCTTGGCAAAAATCCACAGATACCACCCAGCACGCTCAACTGTGCTCAAAATGTCTGAAAATCTTTTTTTTTTTTCCTTTTTGGGTATTTTCCTTTTTTTTTTAAACCCCATTTTACTGCATTGTTTTGTAAGTTCTGACTTTTTTTTACGAGTTGAAGACAGTGCTAATGAAGAACAGCTATAAAACCAAAGTTGCTGAGAGTCTGATGGATTAGTGCAGTTTTTCTTCCTTTTTTTTTCCTCCAGTGTGTTTAAAAAAGCAGTGAAGCAAATCGGAGTTCTGACAGATGCATGGAATCGCAGAACAGAAGAAAACAGCAGACAGTTCTAACAGGTGCAGCAAAAAACTTTTGACACCAGTCCTTCAAGAGTTCTACATTCTCCATAAAGGATTACCCTGATTCTGCCAGTTGCATTGTTCCATTGTGTCTCACAATACAAAAACATGTAAAAATATATATTTAAAAAAGCATCGTTTAAATGACAAAATGATATTCGGTGCGGTTACAAACATAAAAATTACAACCTCTGAAATAATAAAAGTACATAGTATTTTAAAATGGAGAACAATAATTTAACAAATGACATTTGATCAAATGAACAAATATTAAAACATAAATAAGCAAATAAATAAGCATGTGCCAGCAGTTTTGAAAGTGACATTATGTTCTGATCAAATCTGATTGGCTCGTCTTACGTTCCGTAATTAAATACCTTACAACCATACTGCATCTCTATACTAGAGTTTACCTGCTTTAATTCGGTTTCATTTTTTGTCTTTAAATTTTCTTAGTCATCCAGTCCTTCTAGATAGAAGTAAAAGACTATAAAATATGCAAACCTATATACAGAGGAACAGAGCAAAAAAGAGAAAAAAACATTTACAGTATATTCAGTAGTTCATGTATATACTTATATATATTTATAATAAAATTTCTGTTCTGTCTTGTCGGTTTTGTCAACTCTACATTTCCAGATTGCTATGTAAACAGTTGCAGCTGAAACACGGAGGAAGATGATGAGCGCGAGAGACAGATGTTGAAAAAGACCGAAAGGGAGAGAAAGACAGGTGACACTGAAATCCAACAGACGGAATGCATATCCTTGCAAAAGATCCTGGAATACCTGAATGATCATGTGTCGGAAAGATCTAAAAGGCAAAATACAACATTCTCGGAACCCGTCTGAAGACGCGTCTATTCAGAACTGAATTCCCCTTCGAAATGAGGTGAACTAACTACTGCTCCCCCCACCCCCCAACCACCCACCCACTGTACAGACGCTTTACTGCTCTGGAGTTATCATATATTTACAATAGTGCCATCTTGTATAATAGGTCAGTTGCAAAGCGTAAACAAAAATCGTTAAAGTCCTTAATTTGCGCTAACAAGAAATTCAAAAACTCGCGTTCCACCCTCACACCCGCGCGCGGGAAAACTCCCTCCGAATCCGTCTGAACGCTGAAGCAGCACACGTAAACACGCAATGTGATGCGGACTTGTGCAAAACGTACATAATGCCCACTTCTTTGTAACCGTAAGCAGAACGTCGAGTGGGTGTAAATCGGTAAAATGGCGGTGTCAAGCTGCACAGGTTTGTCATGTCAACAGATATTTGAAGGCTTCGCTGTTAGCTGTAGCTATAGTAGTTTTCTTTTTGTTTCTTTTTTTATTATTATTTTGTAAAGAAGAAGAGTGTTTCTGTTGTTTTGACATCATAATAATAATAATGAATGGCTGCTAGCGGTGTCGTAGCACAGTGCTGCCAGGTGCACGGACGCACTGCTGACGATTCGACGGCGCATGCGCGAACAAGGCGATCGAGGTTAGAAAAACCGCCAGGCGTTCGTTTTTAAAGCCAGCGCGCTCGGTTCGAATGAAAACGTCGTTTGTTTGCGAATGTTTGCAGAGGCGGGAGGCAGATATGTCCGCATTCTGTACTATTTCGTAATGATCCTGATTCTCTTTAAACTCTCTTACGAGAGGAGGCCTTTTTGCATTTGTAAGTAGCATATACACATATATACACAAACGGTATCAGTTTTCTCACCCTTGTGTGTGTGTGTGTGTGTGTGGCGGATAAGGAACGTTATATCGGATCGAAAGGAATGCCTGCAGATTGCAGCTGCCGATTTGAGATTCTTCCCAGTGGTAAAAGTCCAAAGCAGAGCAGTGGTTTCAAACTCGAGCTTAAATCTACAAAAAAATTACAGCTCTACATATTGAATAGCCGGTTTCTATATATACACACATATAAAATATATGCATATAAATACATATATGGGTTTTGGGATTAATATCGTATGTATCCATATATATGCTGTACAGGTGCATAAATATGAATACATATTGCTTGAACGTCTGCTATACATATACATATTGTATGTACGGTATATATAAACAGGATTGTTTATCTCAAACCTCTTTAAGATGGTCTCTTAACTACAAGGTCAGGACATAAGATAGAAAAGGTAAGGCTGCATTACGGAACAACCCTTCCCATGCACCCTTTCTCTCACCACAGAGAAAAACTAGAAGAGAAATAAAAATAAATATTCTTCATTTTGAGCAGTAATTGTAAACTAGCGAAGTGAGTGGCCTCAGTGGGCCATCGGAAATAGTTCTGCCAGTATTCAAAAGCATATCAGCAATCTATATGTATGCATTTATGCATATAGTCATATATGGTCTTTTTATACATATATCTTCTTCTTTTTTTTTTTTTTAAATACAACTCTTAAACCGATTGGCACAGCAAGAGATGCAGTGGTCCAATTATGTTACAGGTACAAGTCTTTTTTTTTCTTTTTCTTTTTTTTTCTGTTTCATTTGTGATAAAAAGGTTTGGTCATTTGGTCCCTACACAACTAAGGAATGACAGGTAAGTCTCCCAGCGGACGGAGGCTGCGGTTTGTGGCAGCCGTTGCCCCTGGAAACGGACAGGCACTCCAAGAAAAAAGTTGGCCATCCCGAGTCGAAGCAAGTTCTTGTCCTGAATTGTCACATCCTTCCAAAAAGTTCTGTCTTTCAAGTTTTTTTGTTCTTTTTTTTTTAATCCATTTTGTTGGTTTCTAAAACAGTTCTTTAAAAAGTTTTCCCAAAGACATGTTCAATATTACAGGATTCCCATCTAAAAGTCTATCTTAGTTTTAAAAAGCGTATTTTTTCCATACTACGTATTCATAGATTCGGAGCCTTTTGAGGGCTTACAGTGTTTTTCTTTTTCTTTTTTTAAATATATATATTTTTTTGTGTTGGTCTTCAGTAGTGTGTCCTGTGGTCCTGCAAAATAAGGGCTCGGGGTTCGGAGAAGGGAGTACGGTATGGTCCAGTAACACCGCGGCTCCCCTGAGTTAAACACTGAAGTCCAAAAAGGTCCACTGAGCCTGGTGGTGGTGGTGGTGGAATATCACGCGGCTACGTCCTCCTCATGTCCCGCTTCAGCTCTACTGTATCCCCAGCCCCGATGATCTTGATCTGTTGTGTTTTCAAATACATTTGGCATGTTATCAACATGTGTTCCAACTCTACAAAACCTAGGAAGGAAACACAAACAGAAGAGAAACATTTAAAGGTATGAAATTAAAATTCACCCCATCTAGTCTTATTTGAATGAATTCTCAATGCATGTATTTCCGTCCATTCATTTTAAAAACCTTAACTTTAAAGACTACATATTGTGGCATTTAATCCAGGCTTATATATTATATATAATATTTGCTGCTGTTTTAAACTTTTTTTTTAATGAATTATTAATGCAATTAATAAGTTGATTTATATAATTTAATTTGTCAATATAATATAATAGATAGAATTATGTAATTATTTTTCAATTCTGGAAAAATGGGCTACTATACTAAAGCTAATAATTATTTGTATTAATAAACAAATAAAACAATAATTAATATAAAAAGAATTTTAATTATATATTATTTTTCTCTTATATAATATATATATATATATATATATAAAGATTAATTGTAATTTTATATTTTATATATATATATGTAATATATAGACACACACACACACAAACACACATATATAGTATGTCAGCAAAAATGTATCTTTTATTACAAATAAGTCTCACATTCAGACATTGTCAAAAGTTTTGCTTCTTTATTGTTTTAATAAGGTTTAGCTATTTTGCTGTAAAACGACAGAAATACTGAAAAGCAAAAAGATTTTTGCAGTGTATCTGGAAAAGGGTTTAATGTATACGGTCAGTGCTGAGATGTGCAGGAGCCACGTGTGTGAGATGCCTCACTAGCTGTGTAAGTAGGTAATAACTTGGCCCAGTTAAAAGGCATCAGTCGAGTAAATTAATGACAGAGCATTGATTTTCCATCTTCATTTAGATGAGGAGATGTGAGATGATCTGAGATACATAGAAACGACTAATCTTTCCCCTTCCGTCACAGCCCTGCCCCAGACTACAGAAAGAAGTCCTATTTAATATCACATTCTGTTAGGCTTAAAGTCGAAATGAAACCGCACACACAAGCCGTTCTACTTTTCTTTAAGAGTGAAACTACATACTCCAAAAAGTCTTATTTTTGGAATTATGCAAAGTAAAAAGGAAAATCACTGACTCAAGGAGTGAATCACTGTTTTGAAATTTCGTTCACTTGTATTTATAGTGTGTGTGTGTGTGTATCTTTTGGCTCCAAGGTGATTTGGCTAACCTGTCGTTCCCTGTGCGCAGCGGCGGCCTTCACCCCCAGGGTCAGGGGTGGCTGGGGGGAGGGACGGGGCTAATATGGGCGGTTGGCATCCTTTGGCCTCTTCAGCTGCACTTTGAGTCTCTTCATGCCGATCTGAAAGCCGTTCATGGACTGGATGGCGGCCTGAGCGCTGCCTGGATTATCAAAGCTCACAAAACCTGGAGAACGAAGGGAGAAAGATGGAGACAGAGAGAGGACGACAGGTTAGCACCAGATGGATGAGAAGGTAATGCGATGGACAGATGGACGTTAGATAGGATTGTGGGAAGGTGGAGTTTGGGGTTTTGGGTGGGGTGGGCGTTTAGGGATGAGGCCAGAAATGATTTTATGACAAAGAATGAGGTGAGCATGAAATGAAGGGAGGGTATCAAACAAGTTTACTTAAGTCATCGTAACACATATTTACCACATGTTTAACATCCAACATATATGCACAAAGTCAATCAATACAGTACAACAGCATACATTTTATACACAATAATCAGAAGCACAGAGAACATGCACAACCTAATACACAATATCCAGTCGCTCTAGTCGCATTAGCGAGAGGCAGTTAGCCAGATCACCTTTTTAATGACGTGCAAATAATTAATTTAAATATTCAATCATTTCTAATATGCTACAATGGGAAGTACAAATAGCGACACTACTAATTTAACTCCAATTTTAATAGAGTCAAAATAGCTTAGCTGTTGTCAAGTTAGTATAGTTTTTCCAGTCATATGCTGTTTTTCAAAATGTCTAAAGTTGAAAAATACTAAAATGATCAATAATTATTCATAGTAATTATTATTAACGGAATGTAATTAACTGCGATTAATCGTTTGACAGCAATAGTCACTACTAAACTACATTAAAAAAGGCATAGTTCTTATCATGAGCTTTTTAATAACAGTATAAAACTGTTGATGCATTCCCTATTTAAGCAGGAAGTCCAGACAAAATCTGCGCACGATGAATCGGTAATATTTTTGGATCATAGAAAACTTTTCAAAGTGTGCTAGCATTTAGTGTTAAAGCTAACAAACAGAGACTAAAAGCCATAAAACTGTCATTTTGATTTTATGGGGGTTTGTTTGTAATTTGTAGTGTAGCTACTTCATTAAAAGAACCTGAATTACCACAAAAACACATTATTTATATCTGTTTACTATTTATAGCGTTTCGTAGTTATATTTTCTGGTAAGCAAAATGTATGGTGTAATAATCTTCAATCTGTTCTCGAAGTCTTAGCAATGGCAGCAAAATTCTGCCATTTAACACATGAACCTTTCAACGCAAATGACTTGCTCTCATTTTCTCATCTATTTTCTCACTCTCTGTTGTTCTGTCTTGAGGTATTGTGATCATTTCAGCTGGCTCAGCATTTCAAATCATCACGTCTGAGTCTCTGAAACACCTCCCGCTAACTGCGTTTATATTAAGTCGAAATCGAATAGCGTTGTGTTTGTTCATGCATGGGATGCCTCTGATAAGTCAAGGAGCCAGTGAAGCTGCAGATAGCGCTAATTAAAATATAGAGGTTCGCATTAGTCACGAGCAGGACACGTGAACACGCTTCTGCGGTTTCCCCCTACAGCCTCATGTCCCGCGCTGATTAAGGACATAAAGATGCTAAACTACATCCTCTTCTTTTTTCCCTTTAATTTTCCATTCATTCATTTTTTTTTCCTGTCTCAAGCCAGGTGAACACTGTGTGATTTTTATTTATTTATTTATTTTCCTGTCCCTTTTTTAAATTTTAGGATTTAAAAAAAATGCATATTATCTACAACTTTGGCAACCCTACCAATCCAGGGTTGTACATAATTTGGCATTTTCAAACCAAACCGAAGCTGCACACATGGATTTGCTACTTTTGGTCATTTTGATAGTGCTAATATATCATCACAAGATATTTACACAACCTTCAGCTCTTCAGTTAAAATTTCAGAAACTTAAGAAAAGCTACGATTCATCATAAAAGTTTCTTATCGATAAATGTGTCATACTAAGTGAAGTAAAACTCAATTTAGCCGATCGCTAATACGGGTCATAAATGGCGAAATAGTGGCAAAAACCACACAGTGCGCACCCGGCTTCAATCGAAAGCTTCGCTGTGGTAGAGAAATGAGGTAAAAATGTTAATAGTGTCAGTAGGAATGAGAATAATCTTCACAGGTGTCTTATCATTTTTACCCACCAAAGCATTTACTTTGGTTTGTCGCCCGATCCACAAACACTTTGGAGGAGATGACATTACCGAAAGGCAGGAACATCTGCATCAGCTCGCCGTCCCCAAACTCCTGAGGGAGGTGATAAATAAACAGGTTACAGCCCTCCGGCCCTGGAGACAGAGAAAGAGAGAGAAAGACAAGAAGGATTGTGGGATACAGAGGATTAGAGAAGCGGTTAGACAGGAGAGAAAGAAATCAAACAGCACAAAAAGAATAGGTGGAAATGAGAGGAATAAAGAGAGATGGAGAGCAAAATAAAGACACAAATGGCAAAATTAGACTTGGCTTGCCAAAGTAGAAACTATAGAAACAGTTTCTCTTTATTGAGCAGTTGCCCTGGCATCTGAAAGTAGCAATTCTCTCCTTAAGTTGTATAGATGAAATAACCGTACAAACAAATACTCGGCGGTGACACATCCAGGTTCTTCAGGCACTCCTGAAAAGAGTTGTTTTACATTAGCTCTTACTTCAAACTTAGAGGAAAATGACCAAAACGTGCTGTATAGGCGAAACCTGTTTACAAAAGGTTATTGGATATTTTTTGATTCTTCACGTTTCAATATGGAGAAAGGACAAACTTGATCGAAATGATTATAGTTCACGGATCAGGGTCATTATGATCTCCTCTGCTGAATGACCTTGATTTTTTTTCATCAAATCACGGCACTTACTCTGATTGCAAAGGTTATTTTTAATTTATTGGGACATGTATAAGGTCCATCATGCACTACCACAGACCACAATCCAAAGGGAATGACCACAGCACAGATACTAGCAATGCTACTAAAATGTCTTCGGTATTGTATTTTACGCTGTTTGTACATTATATATATTTTTTTACTTTTATATGCATACATTCTCAAGCTTTTATAGAAACCACTACAGTATCAATAAATTACATCCTGAATGAAGTTAAACTGGTTTTGTCCATTTCCCAAAAATAACCCTTGTACATAACCAACATTATAACATTTAATAATGCATAACAGATAAGGAGAACTTTCTCTATATCTGCACTCCTCAGCCAACAAATCATGCACATGGGGTGCTAACATTTGCATAACAGACATCTTTCTTTTTGTAAAGTAAGAACAGTAAGTTTCACCTGGAACATCAAATCGTGACTCTGCATGATGGTTTGTTGGTGATATTTCAGTATAGTTTATAACAGCAGCCACTGGAGGGAGACGAAACCACAATCTTACGTTTAATGTTTTACAAAGTCAACCAAGATCACCAAATTGAACTTAAAGGATCATTCTTAATTATTTCTTTAATGTCTGTTGATCTCTGACAGGGCCGTCAATCTTGTAAGGGTTTGTTGAACTCTACTGCTCTCTATGTACACTCATTTCAAAATGTTTTTTTGTTGTTGTTTTTTTCAATTGAATTAAAAAAAACACAGTAAAACAGTAATATTAGTAGCCATTACGCCAGTCTTCAGTGTCACATGACACTTCAGAAATCATTCATTATGTATATTTGCTGCTTAAGCAACATTTATTACTATTAAATATAGTTGCAGAATGTTTGTATGAAAATGATCCTTTTTTTGTTTTTACTTTGCATAAAAAGTCCAAAAGAACAAACAATCTTTGGTAACATTATAAATCTCTTGACTGTCACTTTTGATTAATTTAATCTGTCCTTTCTGAATCTTAGCATAGCTGCTGCATACAGCACAATCTCTGAATAAAATCTCATTAATGAAAAGACAATTATGGAAAATGTCACACAGAGTGACCGTGTTGAATCCTTCACTCTTACAGGTGACATATCTGGAGGCGACAGACTCACCTTCTCTCTGTTGCTGAGGGATGATGGGAGGTGGCTGGGGAAAGGCTTGGCTGATCTGTCCATATGCAGCGGGGAAGGCTGCTGAGACACACACACACACACACGCACCAATGTGTCAGATAACACACACACACACACACTTCTAACCTCTTATTCCAGCACACGTAGACACAGCGCATGCACTTTTTATTAACTCGGAAGCAGGAAAATCACAAACAGCCTCCTTTTGAGTGACAGACCTGCATATTGTTGGACTCCAGCGTAGGCCTGCTGTAGGGGGTCTGCTGCAGTGGGACTCTGAGCTGCGGAAAGAGAGAGACGAGAGCGTCACAGACACAGTCGGGGTCACTGAGTGCGTTTGAGTGTGTTCGGGTAGAGCTGTGCGCTGGGAACGAGCTTACCTCACTTCCCTCCCCCTCACCGTTCACCCCCAAACAATTAAGCCGTGGCGCTCGCACAGGGCCCTGCCAAGCTTCCCTGCTGCCCGAGAGTTGGAAAGACAGCCGGAGAGTGTACGGAGTACAATATAGATCTACGGCTCTACACAGCACATCAATCTGCTGAGAGCTTTCACAGTAATAAAGGCAATTCAGGCCCGGCCCGTGACGCTCTGTTCTAAACACCGGCACACATACTCACAGCCTGGTAACTTAACGCTGCTAGAAAACGCTGCAGCATGCACGCTCACGATTGGGTGTTTGGGGCTCATTTGCATAACATTTCACTTAAAAGCTAGGAGAATTCAGCCAAATGTGAACATCCTGTCATCGTTTACTCACCCTCATGTTTTTCGAAACCTATATGCACGTAAAAGAAAATAAAGACGGCTTGGATTTTCAGTGAATTACACCGAAATTAGCACTGGCTTTCTGCAACACTTGGTCAATCAGGACATTCAGATGTCAGATATTACCTAATATTTGTTGTCATCAGACTGTGTACCTGGGGAACTGAAAGCAATGCAACTTTTACATTTCTTATATTGCTCTCTTATATAAATGTATTTAGTGCCATCATTTTAGTTATCAAATGTATTGATCGTGAAAATACCATCAAAGAACTTCAGTATTAATAATAATGTAATGTTACAGTGTTTGTCTTGTTAAGCAGATCCTTTTGTACACTAATTTAAGATAATTAAAATGGTAAAATATTTTCTAATATGATATACTATTTTACATATTGATATGAGGTTCCTTAAATTATGCTAAAATGAATTTTTTGGGTAAATTATTCCTTTAAAGGGAACACAATTGAATAATAGTTGTTGGTCCAATGCTTTTGCAGGAAAGAGATTTGAAAAATTATTTTAGCAGAATTATATTTAGGTAAAATCTTATTATATATATTGTAATATTTGTGAAAATAAATCAAAACAATTTAAATATCATACTTCATTCAGTGCGCAAAACCTGCTTTAGTTAATTTTTAAATCTGAAATGGAAGCAAGACTTTTATTGTATTTTTAATTCATATATTAAATATGAAAAATTTTTTTTAGAGCATATATACTACATACAGTCAAAATAAAATGTTCATTATTTGTTGGATGAGAAGATCATTTGAACTGAGCTGGATAATAATAACAGAACTGACTTCTGTAGAGCTGCTAATATCAAAAATTGCATTTGTTTCATAATTGATCAATTCTGCAATGCAGCACTTTTTCCTATTTATTACTGTGAATCTTTGGCACGACCTGTATAAATGTGACTTGACTCCTAGCCTAATGGATACTGTAAAGTACTGGGCTGCTAACCGAAAGCCTGTAGGATTGAACTCTGAAAGGTGTAAGCATCACCTCTTACCCTTGAGCTTTAAATGAAAGCGTCTGCCAAATACAATGCATGCACATATAACTATAGCAACACTACAACAACAACATCACTCTACAAAGCTGACGACATCAAACAAACATGAAGAAACTACTCACATGTCTTTCACTCCCTCTGTCTACCGTATAGCTTATACAAACACACACACACACACACACCAGACACACACAGTAAAACAACACTGCACAACACTAACGTCTGAGGGCGGTCTATACCTTCTGAGAGAGACGACAGGAAGCAGCTTCCCTGAACCCCAAAACAACTTCTCTGTGCCACGCCCAGGCCGCCCTTCTCCGAGTCTTCCCTAAACACCACTTCCTGCAAAACTGGGATACAGGCATTTGCTTTTCTTTTGTGGCACTGGACATGAAAACCACTCCACAACACACACAGACGCGCACTGTGACAGCTAACAGCCGACCGCTGGCATTTCCGCTTCACGCGCTTGAAGTATAAACTTCCAGAAACATGTTTATTCGCATGCTTTAGTGTTTAATACAAGTCTGCTGACATGTCAAATAGAACAAACCCTTGTATTCCTAAACACATAAATATGTAAGACTTCAAAAAATACTGACATTGTCAAAATAGGATTATGAGATAAAAATATTACTGTTCATTTAATGTGCTAGCAGAACTGCTCTCACTAATGCTGCTTTCTCAGACATTACAGGCATGATATAATGAAAATGAGACCAATCATTGCAGATTAGCATCACACAAAGGAGGGGTTTGAAAAAATGAATCATTGAGCGAACTGTTTGGGAGTCGTTGAGCAAGTAAGGTAAAAATAAATGCATATTATAAGACAATGAAAGTGTTGCATGCACGTCAACCTGTTGTTGGGGACTCCAAAACCAAAATATGAATCTGTAGTTACCCATAATAGGGACACTTTAAGGTTAAAGTCTGCCATATTTCTGCTGTGTATCTGTGAATGAGAGCATGTAGTACCTGGGTAAGGATGTATTCCGTTGGTAAACATGGCCTCCGCTGGAGCCTGGCCATTGGCCTGAGGAGGAGGCAGCCCTGTGAAACCATTGACACTAATTGGAGATGGAATGCTGGTCACCGTGGGAGCCGTGATGCCAGGGGGCGTGCTTCCACCTGGAGGTGGGGCCAAGGAGAATAGAGCATATTTTGTATATTTCTAATATATTCATAGATTTACTGGGCATTATGGAAGTACTTGGTTTTTGTATTTTACATTATTTTTGTAGCAGTAAAAAATAATCGTACATTTACCATTTTAATTCCTCTGATTGGAAAAACTAAACAAACAAAAACAACACTTTTCGGAAGCCTAAAGCTCAATCAGAATAATTTAGGGATTAAATCTTCAATTATGATTGGTTGATCAGGGACCAATCACTGACCGGGAATTACTGATGTTAAAGAAAAATACAATGTTATTGGTTTAAGCCAAAAACTAGCTGATGTCAATTCCATTAATTAATATTAACAGATACAACTTTTGATTTAAAACATTTATTAGTAACCTAAATTTGTATAAACAAATATATGTATTTGTAAGATAATATATGTATTTTTCACTATTAATGTAGGTAGCTAATGTTAACAAACAAAAACTAATATATATATATATATATATATAAACACTCTTAAACTACTTCCTACTACATAAAAGGAGAAAAAAAACCCCGATATGAATAATTGAAAGGCTTTAAAGCTGAAACCCTGGGAATGTTCAGTCTGCATGTGTGTGAGAGTGTGTATATTTCCTCACCTGATGTTGGGGTCATGGGAGCCCCTGGGAGGCCGTTGATGGTGGCCATGTGTTGCATCTGTGCGGCAGCAAAAGCCGCCATAGGGCTGAGATATCCTCCCTGACCCACTGATGCCATCAGCGCTGCCTGCTGCTGAACCTGGCAGCCAAAAACCACACACAAACACACACTACTTCAAATATATACCTACAATACCATGCCACGATAACATAATCACATAATGCATAGAGCATGGTGTGTAATCAAGACTTTAGAGTCGACAGATTTTTCCACTGAGACGCTGCAGTTTTGTTGGGAATAGTGTGTAATGAGAAAGAGAGAGAGCTCTTGCCTGTGCATAGGCACCGTACGCTCCAAACTGCAGGGCCATCGGATTGAAGATGCCCATCTGACCGGCCATCTGCTGCATGCGTCGAATGGTTCGTTCCTTATCTGTGTCTGCAAACTTCACCACCAGACTGGAAGAAGCGCCCTGAAAAACACAAACACACACAAAATGAGGATCCTTTGTGCCTTAAACGTGCTAATGATACAAAAGCGCATGATCACATGTGCTGGCACTCACAGGCATGGTTTGGCTGCCGTGTAAAGCACTAATAGCGGCCTGAGCTTCTGCATGAGTGGAATACTTCACAAACGCACAACCTAAAGAAAAAAAAAAAAACTGTCAAAATCATCCTCTTTGACATTTACAGACATTTCTAGGACTCCACATCTTATTTCAGAAAGTTTCAGCAAAATGAAAGAGACAATATGCTGAGAGAAAACAGGTAAGATGACTCTCTAACTGAGAGACAATTTTTTATGGTTTTATAATAAATTATATATTAGTGCTGTCCAATGATTAATCGTAATTAACCACATCCAAAATAAAAGTTTTTGTGTAAATAATATATGTGTGTATGTACTGTGCATATTTATAATGTGTATATAAAAACATACGCAGTTTATATTCGAAAAATATTTATGTGAATTACATTACATGTATATTTCTATCATTTCTATTATATATAAATATTTTCAATATACAAATATAACATATTTGACTTAAATATATATGTGCACAATTGATATATCTATATCTATATATATGTCTCATAAATAATTTTCTTGCTATAATAAGAAAAATTTTCACATTTCTGAAGGGGACATATTATCCCATTTGACTAAATAAATAAATAAATTAATGTAAGAGTACATCTTTAGAAACATGAATATAATAGATAATATAATGAGTATTAACACACAGACTTAAAAATAAACTTCAGTCATTTTAAAAAATCTGACTGAAGCCAGTAACCTTTGCTGTTTCCGTCAGGACCTCTGAGGATGGTGCACTCCTCAATGCTCCCGAAGGACTCAAAAAGGCGCCGCACATCGTCCTCACACTGCTGCTTATTCAGCATGCCAACGAAGAGTTTTCTGTCTTCTGAAACAAACACAGAGAACTTGTTGCAGACTACACAGGACAGCAACAACATCTGTCTGCTGTCTTGTGTTACAGCTCATTTCAACACATCCACACCGCCTCTTTCTTCTGTTTGCTATATTTTATACGCTGTTTGCATTTTCCTCACTATTTGCAAAAATTAAGCATTTTGTTATTAAAGATGACTGAATCTCATAATAATACTCATAAAATGCAACCAAAATGCAATTAAAAGTCCCCGTTACTACAGTGCAACGGCACAAACAAACTTATTAAAATAAACAGAAGCTCTTCAAACACGTTCACTCAATCAATCCCACAATGCATGTTTTTTATCCAGCTAATATACAATTATCTGTGTCTAAATCCAGAAAGGCTGTAAAAAAGGCTGTCGGTGCTACTGTATAATGAAATGAGTTTATGAGTGAGATATCTGTGGAGAACCTTTCGCCTAGTCGATTCTGCCACCTCAGGAGTCCTTGTTTATTGTTTGTGCTTTTATTTATCAGATTATGTAGACATTATTGAATTACACATCAGCGTGAGGGGAACAAAAGCGGTATTGTTTCAGGGTTTTATTAGGCTGTAATTGCGGTGTCAATGCGGCATGTTTTAAACTCAAGACAAGGCACAGAGTTAAAAAACGAGGCACATATTTATAGAGCGCAGAGGGAATTGGACTGGATATGACAGTGTGTAAACATGCACACACACATTTATCTTACCATCTAAATGGTGGCATGCCCCAGACATCTATTGTTTTTTAATAAAGACTATAAATATAATGTAATTAGAATTATTAGACTTACTCATAAAAATCGAGTGTAAATTGATATAGGAAAACGTGCTTTAAGCAACTGAACGTTCTGTTTGATAATGCCGGTCAGTATGTGTAATGTATAATGTGTGTGTATGATGGATGATCCAGCAGAGATATTAATGAGCACTATTGTGTATGAGTATGTGTGTTCATGTGTTTGTCCAGGCCTGCCGCTCACTAACATGCTCTGACAGGGTGTCCTTGCCCAGTCAAAAAGACTAATCTAGTCCGGCCTCTCTCTGTGGGGAATGTTTACATGTGCGAGACACACACACACGACACAGGTAACGCCACCGAAGATAGCTAAAAATCAAACAGCATGTCAAGTGAAAGCGTGTGTGTGGCTACAAGCTGCATCTGATTTCAGCATAAACAAAACAAAACAAAACAAAAAAATACATTTGACATTATTACTAAATTGCAATAAACATTAGTTTAACAACATTACATGTAACATACAACCCTAATTAAGAAAAAAAAATTGTTTAAAAGAAAAATTCATACAAAATTTAAAATGCAGGGAATTCTGGGAATGTTATTTTCCCTGTAAATTTGACAGGAATTTACCATTTAACAAGTTTTTACCGTAGCATTTTCAGTTTTTTATCATTAAAATCACAGCCATTTTTTGAGGTGTTTTTGAAAATGTAAGAATGTTCTAAAATGAAAGTATTAGGGTGATGACTGGTGATCTTTTAATTTTCGATTCACAAATTTCACATCTGAAAGAGACTTATATGTGTTTACTGTGAGTACCTTCATTCTATAAATCACACATGCATATTTGACAGATCACTTTAAGATTAAATTTAGGATGGTTTCTGTGCACCTTTTTTATCTACAAGCTGAATTTGATACAAGTTAAATCAAAAGTATTAAATGAGGCAAAGTGAAAAGTGTTTAAAAATGTCAAATTTAATAAATTAAAATTTTAAATAAAACAAAAAATACAACAATAATACTTTTGAATATGAGGAAGTGAATGTGAAGACAACAAAGATCTATAAGCTGTACTTGATTTAGGGTAACTTTGCATAATCAAAGGTAAAATAAATAAACAATGTATTTTATATTATAAATTAAAATTTTATTGATAAATTAAAACACAACAATAATAAACAAAAATACATTTAAACTAGGAATGCCAACTGAAAGGGGGTAGATTTGAAGACATGAACTATATGCTGAATTTGATGTAAAGTGGCAAATAAATAAATAAAAATAAATAAATATATATATTTATATAAACACATTTTAAAAAATAATTTAAATAAAACAAATTCAGTCCTTATTTCCTTTGGGCTATAAATTAATCCAGCAAAACGTGCCAATAATTTATATGTAAATCATTTTAAACCTTGAAAATGACATGACATTGTTCCAGGAACAGCATACCAATCAACCAGCTGTTGTCCACTGATTTAAGGGCTTGAGGATTTATTTCAGGGTTTGTTTAAAGCCTCTGATTGGTTGTTCCAGGAACAGCGAGGATTGTTGATCTATAAACACGTCTTACATGTAGAACCCAATGTGTACATTTCCTGATAACAGTGTGACCGAAAAAGCTATTTTGTTTAGAACAAGTCTTTGGTTTAGTTGTCTTTAACCCATGTGTCCAACTGTTTCCTCTCATTCCCTCTGATATCCATCCTTATTTGTCTCTTACGACCAGCCCCCACCTCCTTGTCTTCTCTCTAACTTTCCATCAAGTCTCTTTCTCTCTTGGCGTCTCTCACTTCCTTTCCTTGTCTTTCCCACTTTGACCTTTAGATCTCCCTCTACATCCCGGCGTTTCACTTTAAATGGCTAGTGAATGGATTGGTCGGGGACGGCACATCAGTTTTGCCAGTGGAATCAAAGGGCTTTGCAGGGACATATATTGCGTTTTTACAGGGCTAACAGGGGGATAAATTCAGCTGTCCATCACCACCAAGACAATTGATCTGTCAAGAGTGAGTAAAGGAAGACGCTCTCAATTAGAGGAAAGAACGTATGGCATGAAACGAAGGGAGAGACTGTGAAGGAGAGATCTCTGACTCTTCTATGCGTATGTCTCGCTCTCTCTGTGGGTCCATCAATCTTGGTTATCTGGAAAATCTGACCCAAAAAGGTTGGAAAGACGAGCTATATCTAACCAAACTACTTCCACTTAGTCCGTTAGTGACACACAGACACACACGTGCAAAGTCAATCTCACTCCTACGAACACAAACACACACTTACAAATAAGTATTTTAGCCTAATATGATTTAGGCTTATGATGTCACAGAAGAAAAAAAGAAAAGAACTTTCTAAAATGCCAAAGAGAATATTTTGCACTTATGAAGACAAAGGAACCTTTTTGAATTTTTATGATGTAATAAAGGAAGTTATTATGTCATAGAAGAACATTTTTAAGTTCTCATGATGTCATAATGGGTATATTTTTCAAGTTCTTAAGAAGTCACTGGAGAACCTTTTTATGTTTGTTTTTTATTTTCTCCAAAACCAGCAAGAACAACTAGGCAGATATAAAAAAATTAACGAATAAACAAATAAATAAATAGATCTATTATATAAAATAAAGTGTTCTATTTAATATATTATTTTTAGTGCTGGGCAATGATTAATCGCGATTAATCGCATCCAAAATAAAAGTTTTTCTTTACATAATATATTTG
>JAUCMS010000048.1:1158422-1168809 GCA_032357445.1 Enteromius radiatus
CACCCCACCCCCCCCCCCCCCCCCCCCCCCCCCCCCCCCCCCCCCCCCCCCCCCCCCCCCCCCCCCCACACCCGAAAGTGCTCTTTCAGGACCCAACCCGGTGTGACTTCTATATGCACAGAAACGCTGCCATAACAGGTGCATTCGGAAGCACCTGGCTAATTAAGCAGAAAAGACTATTTTTTGCCAGCAATGTGATTTGTGCGCTTTACTACGAACTTAAATGTAATGTCATGCAATGAAAGCCATCAGCTAATCTAACCCACAAAGACATGAATCTGCCACCTGCCTGTGAAATATTGACATTCATGGGGTTTTCTCTAATCTGTTTAGTTCTGTTTCTCTGTGCATTTCTTGTCAGTATCTGCATCAATTATTTTCTTTCAGTTTGAATGTGATTAAAAATGACACAAAGCTGCATTCGCAATTCATTTAATTTCTATAAAGTGACTTTTCAAAGAAAATTTGCTGGGAAATAACGTACGGTGGGATTTACGAGTCAAGAGTTGACTGGATCATAAAATCTGATATCACTGGTTAGAGGAATAGTTCACCGTCAGGCCGTGCAAGATGTTAATAGGTTTAGAAAAAAATAGCATCACATCACTTGCTCACCAATGGATTCTCTGCAGTGAATGGGTGCCGTCAGAACAAGAGTCCAAACTACTAATAAAAACATCATAATAATCCACAGGTTGATGAACTGTAGTCATGTGGATTACAGTTATCAGCTGTTTGGGCTCTCGTAATGATGGCACCCATTCACTGCAGATGATCAATCGGTAGGCAAGTGATGCAATGCTACATTTCAGTTCTGATGAAGAAACAAACTCATCTACATCTTGGATAAAGAGAGAGAGAGAGAGCAGACTGTTCTTTTAATATTATTAATCCCCGCTCATAAGGGTTTGGTTTCATCAGCAGAAAAGGTTATGATATTTTTTTAACATGCACTGATGAATCATGCACAATAAAACCAGGCACATTATCTAGACAGTTAGTAATGGCATTGAATTTTATTTTCATATTGTTTTTACATTTACGAATGTGCCGTATATAAGTAAATTAATTTTGGATTTTATTCATTCAATTTTTTTTTCTGGAAGTTTCTTGTTCCTGTGTTGCGTAAGCGTTATACTCCTCAGCAAAGTAATAGTTTTATTTTGCCTATTTATAAAGTGCAACAGGAACTTGAGGTGAAAGCTGCTCTAATGGGAATAAAGCTGAAACTGAATTTGAAACGAGAGATCTTTCACCTTTGCCTGTGCGGCTGTCTGAAAGTGAATAATGGCTATTTGATTTGTATCCTGTGACATGATAATATATAAACTCGACTTAGAAACACTTCGTTTTCAATGTCACAGACGTTACCCTAATGTATTACTGATGCTATCAAAACAGATTAGCGAGCAAAAGTTTAGCACGGCATTCAACATCGGCAACAAAGCATACAGGAACATTTAAGTTAAGAAGCTCGTTTATTTTTTTACTCCTAATTATGCACAATTAAACGGTTAATCGATTATTTAGATTTTTCACTGACCAATATGTAAATAATAGACATATTAGCAACTGTCAGTTATCAAAATATACGTTCAACCTTTTTTAGTACCAGTCCAAATCTCTCACTGTCTCTCGGTGTTTCTCCAAGTGTGTGTCTCGGTGTGTGTGTGTGATGAGCTCATTAAAGTTGGGCCTAATCCATTAGAGAGGCAGATTACACATCACAAACACACACTCTCTCTCCCATCACTGCATAATTACACATATGAAAGCAATAAACAGCTGCAATAAGCTGCCTCCGGTCATTATGATAGTGATGATAAAAAGAGAACATTTATTTGACAACACGGGGGAAAGAGACAGACGTAGAGAAAAGAAAGAATATGTCCCTCTTTATTACATTACACCTCCTCGCTCTCACTCTCTCTGCCGCTCGCTCTCAGTAATGCAAAGCTTTGCGCTGTGTGGAGCGTAAAGCCTTGGTTGCAAATAAATCCTGCATTCTCTCAGAGAAGTAAACATAAATCACCGCACAACACCCCCATGCCTTCCTTGTATTTGCTTTTACTTATCTAATGAATAAAAAATGAAAAACAAGCCCAAAAGCTGTCAAATTGGGGACTCTCTCTCTCCCCCTCTTCTTCTTTTTGCATTTCCCCCTTTCTTTTTCTCCTCTCACTACCAAGACACAAAAGTGAAGCTCTAAGTGGACTTGCGTAATTGCCTAGAGATTATTTATGAGCTTCATACTACTAAGGCTCTTGTGGTGTCTTGCTTTATACACTCTTTTCTTTCTTTTTCTAAGCGCACTTTCTACTATTTTCTGCTACCTTATTCAATATGAAATCAAATGCAAAGATAGACTGGTGGGAAAATATTTGGTTTCACTGGGTCCGACATATTGTGCCGGAAACAAAAGTTTGCATACGGTTCTTGAAGTTTCTGAATTTCATTCTCCTCTTGTCAATTTCCTTTCCTCAAACAAACAAAAAAACAAAAAAATAAATAATAATAATAAAAAAAATTGGAATGCAGAAGTCCAGAGTCAATAAAATAAAACTACACTTTGGCAACATGCAAAATAAAAAGAAATAAAATAAAATATGCAATGTCATGTAAAGAGTGAATAAAATTGCAATGAAGCAACAGTCAGTTAGTCAGTCAGTCAATAATGTAAAAATAAATAAATAACTATGCAATGTAGATGTCATTTAAAAAGCAAAAAATAAAATAAAATAAAAAATAAAATTAATTTAAAAAGTCAATAAAATAAATTTTGCAATGTAGCAAAAACAATAAAATACAAAAATGTACAAATTAAAAAATAAAATAAAATATGCAATTTAGATGTAATTTTAAGAGTAAATAATAAAATAAAATGCAATCTAGCAACAGTCAATAACATAAAATAAAATACAAGAAGGTAGTAAAAATAAATGCTAAAATTTAAAAAGGTAAAAAAGAGGTCAAAAATAAGATGTATAAAGAAATTACTGAAACACTTACGATTCTGGTTTGTACTTATGACTAGTGACTAGCACACCTCCACCATTAGACATAAATGGGTCAAAAGTATCAAATCAAATCATGCCGGAAAGGGTTGTGAGAGGTTGGGATGGGGTGAAAGCATCCACTTGACCTTGCACTCTCTCTCCACAATGTCAAGAAAGTCGAACAAGTAGAAACAGAGGTGTGGAAAAGAAAGTGAAAGTGCGAGAACCATGGCACAAATTACTGCAAATGGGATGGATGTCGACAGTTTTGGGTAGGAAGGTGTCAGAAGCCACCTCTTCTGTCTTTGTACCACGTGTGACGCATAAGCCTTTTTCAGAGAGAGAGGCCACAGCAAACCCAGTCCTCGGGGACTATTTAGCGCTCTTACAGCAGTAAGCAATCATTACAGCAAAGAACTGCCTCGCATTAAATGGAGTTAAACACACAGGCTGGAACAGAAGATCGCCCACACCAACAAATATATACAACAACAAAACCTGCCCCTTCAACATCCTGGCATGCCCAGACACGAAAACACAAGGAGAACACACACAAACAGTCTTTGAAGGTCTTGCACTTGGAAATACAACTATCTGACACCTAATAACGTGATTAAAAGTACAGTTAATGCATGTTGTTTAAAAACTGTATGACTTTGCATCTTCTGGGGAACAAAAAAGAAAAATTTTATGCTCCATGTTTTCATATTAATCAAATGAACGGAGACTGAAACTTTCAGCTGCCAAGGAACACTAGAGTTAACTTTGTTTCATTCGTTTTAGTGAACTTTTGTCTTATATTACATATCATATATCATATATATTAAATATGATTTGAGAGAAAGCTTGGGCATCACAAAATAGCAAAACAACATATACGTAGAAAATAAATCTTTATTTT
The DNA here is from genome assembly GCA_032357445.1 of Enteromius radiatus. NCBI lineage: Eukaryota > Metazoa > Chordata > Actinopteri > Cypriniformes > Cyprinidae > Enteromius > Enteromius radiatus. The sequence continues at coordinate 1,162,320 of JAUCMS010000048.1, forward strand.
TTTTAATCATGCTTTCTTGCTGCACGTAACAACAAACTTTCAGAATTAAAACTCTGATTCATTAACAAATGACTCCAATGAGACTAATCTTTTTAATGAATTGGTCAAAAAAAAAACAATTATAATCTTCTATCAAAATATGATAATTTTTCAAATTTTTGGGGTTTAGCAATTTTTTAAAGAAGTTTATACTTTCAGCAATGATGTAAAATTGATCAAAAGTTACAGTAAAGATATTTGTTATGTAAAAAAAGAAAAAGAAAAAGTATCACAGTGTCACATCTATTTTCAATATTGATAACAACTCAAATGTTAGCATATTATAAAGATTTCTCATGGATCATGTGATGCTGAAGGCTGCCAGAAATGCTGCTTTGCCATTATAAGACTATTATGCTATATTTTAAATAAAGTATAATAAACAGACATAATCAATCAAATAAAGCAATTTTTTGGAGCATAAGAGACCTCAAAAACTTAAGACACCACACTTAAACAGTACAAATCACAGAATTCATTATACTGTGGCAGTTATTTAAAAGTGACAGATTGGATAGTGAATGCTGGCTGGAAACACAGATCGCACCAGCCGTGTGTGTGTGTGTGTGTGTTTGTGGGGCGGCCGACTGAGATCACATGCTCGCTCTCGGAATCGCAGACTCCATCTGCGCTCATTAGAATAGACTCTTGTGCAGATGTGCCCCCATCCGCTCCTTAACAATAAACTCAATAAACTCACATGTACGTTATTAGACTATTGCTTTCCAATGAATGCACTTGCTATCTCTTTCTCTGGCTAAATCAGTCAAGCACCCACCAGCTTCTCTAAACCCAGACACACACACACACACACACATATACATGGCTGTCATTCATGTGACTAACACTACAGTGGCGACATTCCTCAGAAAAGGTCAGCAGAGCACTTCAAGATGAGTGGCGAGCACAGCTGGGTTATTTTGTTTCAGTCTCCGAGGGTTTGCGACATCCATCCTCTATCCATGATCACAGATGTTTGCATGTGTGTACACCTAGCGAAGCTAATCTTATTAGCACCTCCGAGGATTCTCGGTAGCGAAGGACGACTAACTCTGAGGCTTTCAGTGTGACAGAAGGAAGACCTGCCAAAAGTGAAGTGAAACGGATAGATTCCCAATTTAATCCCCGGCATTGATTAAAATCTTTTTCAAATCAGCACCAGACTATCGAACTCAAATCCCTTGGAGAACCAGGAACCAGAAATGTTTCAGCTGCAATCAGGGACGAGGGAACTGTGAGTTTTGGGAGTTTGCATGAAGTGAGGTATTGATTTAGACAAGACAATATCATTAAAATGCAGTGTGCCAAAGTCTCTAAAAGTCTCTCCTGGTTCAGCAGGAATAATAAACCGGGCCTTTGGCTGAACAAGACAATTGTCTGCTTAGTAATTTGCTTTATGGGCTTTGGAAAAGGCAGTTAAACTATATAATGACCTAAACTAAATAAATGTCACGGCAATCATCTGATACCTTTCACATACAAAAATGGAGAAACATTGAATATTTACAATAATCTTGTACATGTACATCACTGTAGAAAAGTTTGACATCAATAAGTTTGTTTTTTGAAAGTTTACTCTTTAAAGAAACATTAAATGATCAGTGAAGACAGTAAATATTTATAATAATAATAATAATGAAACTTATCAGTTTCCATTAATATATTAAGCATCGCAATCGTTTTCAACATTGATAATAATACGATTTTCATTTTTTTTATTTTTCATGACTTTAAAATAAGTCTCTTCAAGAATGAATATAAAGTATTTGACAGTAATACTGTGAAATATATTTTTTTCTATGTGTAAGAATTCCTGTGTGCTAAATTTTCAGCACCATTTCTTCAGTCTTCAGTGTCACATGATCAGAAATTCTTTTAATATGCTAATTTGGAGCTCAGGAAACATTTCTTATCATTGCCGACGTTGAAAACAGTTGTAGAAAGTTCAAAAGAACAGAACTGATTTAAAACAGAAATATTATAAAATGTCTTTACAGTTACATTTGATCAGTTTAATGTGTCCCTGCTGAAAAAAAAGTATTAATTAATAACAAAAGCAAACCGCCTCAGACCTCTGGTTGAAAATGAATGGTTTTATACGGTCTAAAGGCTTTCTGTTTAATTTGACAGTTCTTGGCCTGAATAAGCTGCAATGTGGACCAGACGAGAGACTCCACACACACACACACACACACACGCGTAATCTAATGCAAGAAATATGGAGTAAAAAACTCATTCACCCTTGGAGCGGCAAGGACAGCAAAGAGCAGCAGTCACTTCCAGCACTTTCTAAAACCTAATCGCTCCTGCTTCCACAGACCCCCCGCCAACCCCCGAAACGACCTCCCTCCACCAACAGCACCTCCCCGTGCCCCCTGCCAGCCCGTCTGTAGCATTTTAGAACAATGATTAAAATCTTTAATAATTTAAAACACGCTCCTCAAAGAGGGAGGGGTGATGAGAGAGAGAACAAGAAAGAGAGAAAAAGAAAGGGATGGTGACGGCTGAAAGAAAACACTTTCATATTTCCGCTCTTTGAAGAGAAATGAAATAGTGTCCTCTCCCCACAGGGTGTAAGAGGAGCACAGGAGCTCCTCTTTCTCCTTAATTTACTCTCTTTCATTTGTAGACACCCTCTGCGCAGCCAAGACCGCCAGCCCCGGCCCCCGTGCAGTGGGGACATCACTTTCATTATTAATGCAAAAAAATTTCACCCAAATTGTGTCCGTGAATGTCTAATGAAGGCCTGGGTCAGATTCTCCCACATTGGGGGATGGAGATGGGGTGGAAATCTCACGAGCTGGTTTTTATTGTCAGGACAAAGAACATTAGTGCTCGACAGCGCAGAGCAGTTGTGTACAGTGGTAGAATCTCAACTACGCTGGCTTGGAAAACTGGAGAATGTTCCAGAAAGTTGGCCTGGCAACAAAAAGTCTAAAAATGATGTTTTAACATGACACTGTACTTGGAGGTATGATAAAAATAATTTGCACTGAATGTACCAAACAAACTATGAATAATAAATGCTATGGACTCTTGCCATGAAAAAGCAGGCCTTTAATGACTTTCTAAACGCACTTCAAGCAGTCCCAAAGATGTCCGCTTAAACTGAACCCTCAAATTGGCAAAAGGCCTTAATTTGTGAAACAAACAAATTGAAGTAATTTGTTTGTAAAACATACTTACATAAATGATCACAATCAAATTATGTAAGAATGGTTTTAGGAACAATTCAACTAGCCGGAAAACAGAAAGAAATCCATCAATTACTGCACCAGTTCTGGCAATTAATATCTTTGTTGGCATGAAAGTAATATGGACTTGTATTAGCAAAAGTGATTTGGAATCATTAGTTAGAATGTATTGAAAACTATATGTCTTGCATCATATGCCATACAGATGATTTCCAGCAAAATAAATGTATGACATTAGCTGTATAATTTCGAGCAGATTTTCTTTCATTTAGAAAAATGATAAAAAGCTTAAAGGTGCCATAGAATGGAAAACTGAATTAACCTTGGCATGGTTGAATAATAACAGTTCAGTACATGGACAAAACATACTGTGAGTCTCAAACACCATCGATATAAATCAAGTGTTTGCAAAAGACGACTGAAAAAAGGTCCAATTCCAACACAACACAGACTGTTTGGTAACAGTCTAGAGGTGTTATAGTTACGCTCACCACATTTGCATATACCCGTGCTACTGAAATGAGCAAATCAGCCAATCAGAGTAGCCCTCCTCATTACTATTCATGAACCTTCCAAATAAGGCAAAAACAGACTGTTTCAAAAAATCATTATTTTAAGTAAATGCATTTACTTTATGTAGTCATGAAACAAAAATGTACCTTAAACTCAAAGACAGAACACTTTTTTCAGTTAGTAAACACAGCCATTGATTGCTGATTGATTTCTGACTCACTAACTTTTTGAGAACCTGAACCAACTTCGCCTCTCTCTCTCTCTCTCTCACTCTCTGAAGTTCCTCTCTTTCTCGGCAGGCCTGGAGCTCAGTGTGGCCCAGGGGAGGATTGGACTGTCTGTCACAACCAGAAAAAGTCCTGCCTGGCTCTCCCTGTAGGGACCTGGCAAACCACTTACACGGCCAAACAAAAATCAATAGCTTAATGATCCAAAACCAGTAATAGAAAGAGAGAAAAGTCCCACACACCCTCTAAAACAATAAAATGTCTTTTGGCGAGTGCAACTCTTTCCTGTGTCTCAGTGTGTGCGCACATGTGCGTGTGTTCACGTATCGATTTACTGATTCTCCCCGTCTTTGTCCAGTTCTCTTCTCTATCCCCAATGCCGTATCCTAATGCAAAGACTCTTGGGATGGTTACACTGCAATGGGACTCCGGGAGTGAAAAGGCTTGTGTCTGCACCAGCTTTCCTCAGCTTATATCATATGGATTTATTAGCGCGGGTCACGACCAAATCAAAACCTTGACCCATCTGCTCACTACAATTTATAAGCATCTAACAGCAGCTCGTGACGGTTTGGCAGGAGATACGTTGTTCTTTCCAGGCCTGGGCTCCGGTGAATGCCCGCCTTCCGTGGGTAATTTAGCGATTAGAGGACAGCTCGTACTTAATGATTTATCCCGGGCCAGGCTCTTGTAAAAGATCACAGGGAGCTGGTTGTTAGCCGCTGGGAGAGGCCGTACAGGACTGCACTACAGTGGGCTGCTGCTGTCTGCGCTGACATAAAACACCAGGACGCCACATGTCATCAGCAGCACGGGCCTTGAACCGGCCGTAAAGATGATAAGGCTGTTTAGAAGCATGACGTAATGGAAGAGGTGACAAAAATGGGGTCACATGTACAGATTTGTGGGTGATACATGCAGGAAGACATATTTTTCGCTCTAGCAAGGCGCATTACACAAAATCTACCCTCAAACTGAAAGAATGTTTACTTCCCTCTAACTTAATCCTGGGAAAACACTGGACTACATAAAGCTAATTATTCGTAGAACATTGTTTTATTTTGTTATATTATATAATACGTTAAATAATATATAGATATGATATATAAACAAATATACATTTGATATAATTTTGTACAGATGAACAGTTTGTGTATACTATATATATATATATATATATATATACACAATAATATATTTCACATGTATATTTTATCATTTAAAAATATATTAAATATGACATTAGCAAATTATAAACAGTATATTTTACAAAATTACATAAACTATTTGATTATCACAAAACATAGATACTAATTAATATAGATATTAATTATTATTATATAGAGAAGGCAATATTTAATACAATAAAAAATATAGTAAATATACTGTTTACACACACACACTAAATTACATATAATACATCTCTACATAGCAATACACATTTTATATATATATAGAGAGAGAGAGATCAAAAATGTAGAATATTTAATCTGAGTTTGCATGATCAATGTACATTTTTTTTTGTATTTTATTTTATTTGGGACTTAATACTAAATTGCATATAATACAGTGAAATATTTCTTATTTAATTATCCCCCCCCCCCCCCCCTAACTCTTCAAATTTGAAAACTTCCAGTTATGTATTGGCTATATGAATACAATTATTTAATAATAATAATAAAAAAAAAATCGCCCTGGACAGAAAATGCAAAGTCAGTGGGTGAAGCGCAGCTCCTCAATGTGAGTGAGGTTGTCATGACGACTTGTTATCCCGAGCGCTCCCCGAGGCAGCTGGGAAATCAGGAGGGGAGGGCTACGGGGACCGAGGCTATTCTTAAACACACAGCAACAGGCAAATGCAATTACAGGCACAGGGAGACAGTGGCCTAATCAAATCAGCAGGGAGGGGAGGGGAGCGGAGGAGAGGGGTGCTGTCGGAGGCCTGTAGCTCACGCCTGGAAAACTCACCCAGATGCAGACCTCTGCTCTCCGAATCAGGGGTTACATAGTGTGGTGCCCACAAACACAGACATACACAAAACCACACACCAGCTGTTACAGGCCAAGAGGTACCCTAATAAATCTAAGTGTTTCATGGCATGTCAAGGCAGTAAACCTCAAATGCCCCGAACCAGGGTCCAAATTAACAGTAAAAGTAAATAAAAAATTTGCAAGCAAAATATTTGTAGAATTGCACCATATAATATAAAATCTATCAAATAATATAGAATATATAACACTTATTAAATTAATAAATTATTCAGCAAGGACACATTACAAAATAAAGTAAAGATGTATAGAACTTTCTATTTGAAGAATGGTGATTTTTTCCCCCAACAACTGTTTTCGGCTTTGATAATAGTCAGAAATGTCTCTTGAGCAGCAAATCGCATATTAGCATAATTTCTGAAGGATCATGTGACACATCAAGTTTAAACAGTTTGGGCCAGTTTCCCGTACAGGGATTAAGACTAGTCCTAGATTAAAATAAATGTTAAGAGCTGTATAAACTGCAAA
>JAUCMS010000048.1:1189408-1242938 GCA_032357445.1 Enteromius radiatus
TACGGTAAATTTAAGACAATTTAAGACCTTAATTTCACGGATTTTAATTTAAGACATTTTAAGACTTTTTAAGGACCCGCGGGAACCCTGTAAATAAAAACAAAATTTGAATATTATATTATATTATATATACATACATATATACATAATATTTTATATTATATATATATAAATATATACACACACACACACATTTACATGTATAGTACATGCATAATAATAAAAAAAACTACAATGATTTTTATATAGATTTCAGGATGTCCCACTTGCCAGCTTCCCAATAGTATTACATGTCAACTACCCATTTGTACTAGTGTGCATGTGTTTTGTTATTTGTATGTGTTTATGTGCCAGTTTGACCGTGATGACCTACCCCAGGTAGCGTCTTCTGCTCGTGAAGTGCGGTCTGAGCTTTTAGCGCCGATTCTCTTGCACAGTATGTGAGGAAGGCACAGCCTGAGAGGAAATAACAGAGACAGAGATAAATTAAAGACAGGTCAGAGAGGTTGAGACACAAGCAGGTGTCCGTTTGAGCAGAGCTGGGCTCTCTACCTTCATATTCTTTTCACCAACCCAAGAAAGAAAAAAACAATGTTATTACATTTGTGTAGCAGACATAGAGACATAAAAGACAGAAGAGAGATGAAGAGGTTCTGAGAGCACATGCCCACAGCCATACACACTCACGCTCCCCAGAGAAAGATGGAGAGTGAGCGCAAACACAAGTGTGTGTGTGTGCGTGTTTGTGGAAGAAAATATGCTGCTTCTTTTAATTTTCAGGCTACAAGGCCATGCTGGTATCAAAATTTAAGAGAGTATGTTTTTGTATGCTTGCTCATTAATTTGACAGACAATAAGGATGCTCTGTTTAGGAATTTTTAGCCAATAAAAAATGCTGATCGTTATTTTTGATCAAAAATAGCATTCATATTAAGACTCTCCAGAATTTGAAATTTAGGCTTGCAAAACGTAATGTGCAAAAAACAGCTTGGTTTGAAATCACAGCTAGAAAAAAACGAATTGGTATATTATGTGCAAATAAATATATATTAAACAAATAGATAATATATTTGCTTAATACATGATCAGACAGCAAAATGCATGTGTGTGTGCATATATATATATATATATATATATATATGCACACACACACACACACACACATATATATATATATATTTTTTTTTTTTCAAAGATATATATGAAACATTTGTTTATCATTTAACATCATTTGCTACAATTAATAAATATATAACATTTATAAATTTACAATAACAGCAAGAAAATGACATGACATCAAAATCACAAATATACTTTTGCTTGGAAGCAATGCGGTGTAAAACATTAGTCAAATGACTGATGATGAATGATGCTTCTGGGACAATAAGAAGACATTTGTGAAATTTCAACAAAATGTTAGACGGCTAGGTAACATTATCTTGTGATGTATTTAAATGAGCAGAATTCACAACACCAATGTTCAGTACATTCCAGAGCACCAAATATATATGTTTTGAGCCCTACAACATAATAAATGAACAAATGTGAGATTTATAGACAACTGATCCAAAAGGACAAGAGGCAGTTCCTCATACTGCAAATATGATAAAAATGAGTAATAATACTGATATACCAATACTGACATAGTGTCCTATAAATAAAGAGTATGCAAGACTTTGCACAAAATTAAAATACAGAGAAATTCCAGCAGATGAAAATGAATAAAATGTGGTGTGCGATAAAGGAATAAGCCAAAACAACAACAACAAAAGTTACAGAAGAGATCTGAAAGAAGAAAGACTGACATAGCAAGAAAGTTCATCCAAGCATGCCTGATGTGATAGGATCTTTTTCTCAGCTTTCAAGGCCTGTTGCAGCTCACGCCTCTGTCTTAAGGTTCGGTGTGACAAGACGACAATCTTCCTGTCCCTCCACAGAACATCTGCCCTAACGCGCATCGATGTGCCTTTGTGTTAACGAACAGCTCTACCAACAAGCCCTCCATCTCATATGATGCTAATCTCACCCGGCTAAAAGGAACCGCTAAAGTAGTTTGCTATAAACAACCATGAATCTTTTCAGCGTCAACTTAATCAAAAATCCCTCTGGGATGGGAACTGAGTGGAATAACCACTGAACAAAAGCTGAAACGATTAGCGTCGCATTTGTACATGAAGTAAGCAAATTTGAATATGCAAAAGCATGTTAATGGATGCTAATGTTTATGCTAATCCGGCATTAATATTAAAAAAATGCTAATATATTAATATGCTGAGTAAACATGATAATCTGGCGCTGACATTTCTGCCTGCATGCTAATAGTGTCACAAACGACGATAAGATGAAATAGCTGATTGCCAACTAAAATGGAAAATTAAAACATTAATTTATTTTCAAACAAACCCTTGTTGCAGCAAGATGCTAATCTTTTCTTTTTAATAAACAACAAAAAAAAAATATTTGGGTGATAAAAGAAATCCAGCCCTTACAAAAATCAGCCATGTTAAAGTAATAATTCATCCAGGAAAATGGAATTTGCTGAAGATTTTTACTCTAAGGACATCCAACAAGTAGGTGCTTTTTTCTTTATCTAAAAAGATTCAGAGAAATGTATCATTACGTAACTTGTAACCAATAGATCATCTGCATGCAGTGAATGGGTGCCATCAGAATGAGAGTCCAAATAGCAGATAAAAACATCACAATAATCCACACGACTCCACTTTATTTACATGTGGTGAAGCAAAAGCTGCATGTTTGTAAGAAACAATCATCAAGACATTTTTACATTTAAACTGCCGCTTTCAACTAAAATATGAGTCCTCTATTTATAATATTGCTTTCTTCATTTAAAAAGTTATCTTGCATAAATCAGGATAGAAATATGAACAGATAAAACACTGTTTACATATGAAAATAGTCCAAAATGGTTCAAATCAATCAAACAGATCTAATCAAGTTGGTCTATATTTGTGAATTTTGATGTAAGATGACAACAGGGCTTAGAATTATTCACCAGAAAACAAATGAATTACATATTTTGGCCAGAAGCAGAGTTTTGAAAATGCCTTAATGATAGATTTTCTTTTTTTTTTTTTTACAAACATGCAGGTTCACTTCACAAGCTGTTATTTAATGGGCAAGTCATATGGATTATTTGTGGATTAATATGATCAACTCTCATTCTGATGGCACCCATTCACCGCACAGGATCCATTGAAGAGCAAGTGATGTATTGCTAAATTTCTCCAAATCTGTTCTTCTTCTAAAAAAAAAACCAAAAAAACCTCATTTACATTTTGGATGACATGAAGGTATACACTTTAATTTCTGGGTGAACTATTCCTTTAACCGCAGCTTCTACATTTTTTCCTATGACAGTAGTGACTACTTTAGTAACTATTTTGGTGGATACTAAAAGAAACGCATGACCTCAGGAGCAAGGAATCTAAAGAAAAAGACTGAGAGTGGCAGCAGCGTAGCTTCCTCCCTGCCTCTCCATAAAAGCCCCAGCGCCGCAGGGACGCTAAATACACACAAGGGACACACACGCTGACATCAACACACACACACACACTGGCCCCCTGAGGCTAGAGCATGAATCAGCAATATTCTTCCCCACTGTCCACTATGTGTGTTTAACCCTAGCCAGGTTGGGTGAGCGCATGTACGCTATGTGTGTGTGTGTGTGCATCGATGTGTGTGTCTCCCGCAGTCCTGCCTGGGTTTTTTAATTAACTCTGACTCATTAGCGTTGGGGAGAGCTCAGTGTGACAGCTTGGTGCGCTCCTCTGAGGGCCTGTCATGTTATAGAACAGGCTAGAGCTCTCATGGGACACTCATGGGCATGCTTTCCTGTCCCACTTGACAAGCACCGGCGCACACACACACACACACACACACACACAGGCGAATGCACACAAATATATGGGATGAACGGAAAGATAATGGGAAGCCTCTATTTGTTTGTCCTCTAAAAGCAACATTGTTTCTTTCTGTCTGGTCACGACAGCACTTTAAAGACGACAGAAAGTGAACGTAAGAGAGAAAAGAAAATACAGTACAAAGGGAGAAGAAAAGATGAAACACAACGGTCGGATGGTAATGGAGGGGTTTCGGACCAAAAGCTGGAGGTTTGTGAAAATAACAGAGGAATAAATTGAGTCTCCAAGGTTTGTCGGTGGTGTGGGTTTCATTTATACATCAGGGCATGTCTCCAAGCACTCTGAAAAAAATAAACTATACAAACAAACAAACAAACTAAAATTACTATGACTTTGAGAAACCAAAAGCAGTTCTTAGATACAAATTTTAAATTAGACAACTAAAAGTAGAATAAAATTGTTATCTAACAAAAACAAACACTGAATGCAATGCATTTGCAATAAAATGCACAAACCCAAGAATACACTGCATTTATCTGTGTTGCAAGTTAAGCTACATTTAATTTAGTCCTTATGCTCACCAATTTAATCACATAAAACAGTTAAATATTATTACAATTTAAATGAACTGTTTCTGTTTTAATATATTTTAAAATGTAATTTATTCCTGTGATCTGAATGCTGAATTTGTAGCATCATTCTAGCTACTCAAGAAACATTCATTAATAATATTGAAAACGGTTGCGCTGCTTAATATTTTTCCTTATATTTTTCCAGGATTCTTAGAAAAACAAAAGAACAGCATTTACTTGAAATAAATCTTTGATGACAATATAAAACTGACATGTACTCATTTCTTTCCCAAAAACAACAAAAAGCAACTTTTAAATATTAGTGTAGAAAATTGAGTAGCAAGCATCATACCAAGTCATGATTTTGCGTTTCATACTACAGTTGATAATTCGAGAGAATCATGTCTGAGGGGACAATCCACTTCCTCTCAATCTACCTCTATGGATGTAAAACATGCATGCTGTGAAAATCGCAGCACAAGGGAGAAGAGAGGATGAAGGAAAGCAAGAGAAAGGGAAGTAGAGAGAAGATAAGATCACCAGGATTCTGTGAACACTATCCACTAGTGTCCAACACTAGCTTCTTATCTCTCCTTCTGCAGACACCCTTAAGCAACATACACACACACACACACACACAAGCAGGAGATACATACTGAGACTCAAAATAAATAAGCAGGAAGAATGATAGCAAAATAATTAAATTAATCTAAAATACTCATGATACACATCTTTTGGTTGCCAAAGTGTCTTCACTCTACTGTCAATGCCCTCAACGCATTGAAAAGTATTTTCAGCTTTACCATTCCTGGGGTTGCAAATGCCCAATATAATGTTAAAACGGTATACACCGTTTTAAAAAGAAACAGCAAGTGTTCATATTTAGGGCTAGTTTATGAATATAAGCAAAATCGTCTATTATATGTCTCTCAACATCACATTCTAATCAACATGACCCTGACACACTGTCATGCGTACTTTGTGATGAGCAATCACTACAAACCCTAGATTGAATGAAAGAAATACTAGAGCTTGCAAGGTTAGATAGTGCAGTGCAGTACAGTAATGACATACGCCAAATCAGAGCTACCATAAGCTCGGCCGTGACACTTAGTGTATCTTGTTTTTTGTCACAGGGAATGAGAACCAACACAAGAACTGTTCTTTCAGTTTGAAGAAAGAAAGAGCTAATCAAAATTATTATTACACGCAATTCAGCAATTAACTATCAAATTAATACTTACATACTTAACTTAATACAACAATGAAAAATTTCATTGAAGAAACTTTTTTATATGCAATATTTGTATCTTAAATAAATGTTTCTATGCATCAAAACTGGTTTCAACACTGATAATAATAATAAATGTCTCCTGAGCACCAAATCAGCATATTAAAATGATTTCTGAAGGACCTTGTTGCACTGAAGACTGGAGTAATGATGCTGAAAATTCTGATTTCCCATAACAGGAGCAACTTATATTTAAAATGAAATGTAGTATAGAAAGCAGATATTTTAAAGGTGCAATAATATTTCAAAATTTTACCATTTGTATTGTATTTTGTATTAAATAAATGCAGCCTTGGTGAGCACAAGAGAACATTTTTTAAAAAACATGAAACATAAAAATCCTACTGACTCCAACCTTTTTGAAACGTATAATAGAAAATATTTTCTTCCTTTATTTTAAAGTTTAAAAAATCTATAACAAATCTAAACAGAGGCTGTATATTAAGTGCTTTGGCTGAATTAATTCAGGATCCAATAAAAAAAGGAATTCCAATATAGCGTTCACCTTACAAGCAGTTATTACTTTGCACATCTTTTCATGAGTAATACACTTTCAAAGAGAAGTAAAAAACACATTGCCACATGTTGCTTTTTCTATTCCTCTGAATAGATGGGAATTCTTCAGATTTTTTATATTTTCATAGAATGACTAGAACATTAATAACACAAAAGTTTTAAAACACTGGTAAACAAGTCTCTTAAATTAATACTTTAGAATTAGGTGTTTCATTTGCATGCAGACAAATGAATAGTGATTATTTCTGCAGCCTTTTTAAATGTGGTTAAAAGCATGTTGGATCAGTACCTCACTAAAACAAAGCCTTCGGGTTTTTATTTGTACAATAGTTTGAGAGTAAAGGAGAGTGCAATGGAATAGTGCAGGCATCATTTATAACAATTGGGATTCATGATATGAATAATAAATTATACTGCTTCTTCACTTGTTTTTGCTTATTACTGTCATTACTTATACCTGCCACTGCAAATAATCCAATTGATCATCTGGCCAGAAAAGAAAAATCCATCTTTAAAAGTTTCAGTGAGGGCAATAACCCAAGACTGTTCTGGCAATAATCACTCGTGCACCAAAAACAACCACCAAACAAAGTAACACACACACACACACGTAAGCTGAGACATTTCCAGCTGCGGTTAGTATGTGTTAAAATCAATATGTGCTGATCAAACATTTATTGTTCCAAAAAGTGTGTGCGAGGACTGTCATGTTTGCTCATGTCATTTTAGTCGCTGTGCCTGTCAAGTGTGTCTGCAATGGCACGTATCGCTTTCACGGTGGTAGAGATTGAGCAAAGGTACCGAATTCCCAAAGTTCCCCCTCCTTCCTTTAACACAAGTATCCCAGTAGACCTCGGGTAATTTGAATAAACTGTCCTCCAAAGGTCTGAGAATTCAAGGTCTCCTGAACGACTCCAGGACACCTTTACGCCGCCCCGCCTTGCCCTGCCCCCACATCCAAACAACATGTCTTCTTAAAATGTTTAATTGGAAGCAGTAAACCTCTGATTAAATAAAAATGCACTTTGAAGACAGCAATATGAGCTCAGAGAGTAATCTGAGAGAGAGAGAGAGAGAGAGAGAAAACGGGAGAGCGAGAGAGATCTTCAATTACTGTGCCGAAACCACGTCAAGCTCTTTTTTTTTTTATTCAATAAAATAGGTCTTAAATATTCAGGAGCTGTTTCTGGGACTAATGAGTCCTCTGCTTGAGTGATATTATTCCAGTGGAATGAAGTGGTAGTGTGAGAGAATATATTTCGGAAGGTCGGTGGATGCATTTCTAATAGGGTTTAATACTAAACCTGGATTCCCTATGCTACTTTCCTACTGGCTACTATCCCTGATGAAAAATAACCTTGAGATGTGTATGAGCTCAACTCCCTGATACTACGATCAAAAGTTCTGGGTCAGTAGGACTTTTTGTTTTAATGGAAAAAATATATATATATATATATATTCAGCAAGGATGATCAAAAGTGACAGAAAAAGCCTTTTTGTGTTTTATTTGTTACCAATAAAATTAAATTTTACAGATATAATGAAATAAACTAAATTAAAAATAAACTAAATTAGAGATAAAGGAACAGGTATAGAAAAATGTAAAACAAAAGGAAATGATAGGGGGAAAGGAAAAGCAAATGACAACGTAAAAGGACAGGAAAGGGAAGAAAAGAAAGGGAAAGGGAAGGAAAGGAAAGGAAAGGAAAGGAAAGGAAAGGAAAGGAAAGGAAAGGAAAGGAAAGGAAAAGAACACAGAGGAATGGAGACGAGCGGTGAAAGGAGGACAGGAGAAAAGAGGAACGGCTGTAAGTTCTGCAAATCGATTGGCGGAGGAAAAAGCCTGGGCTCTAATGTGTTGCATGTGAAGGATTTACTGTGAAGCAGAGCTACTGAATCAATGGTGTAGAAAACGCATCATTAGGACACATTCCCCCCACTACATACACTCCCAAAGGACCCGGAGACAGTATGAACACACACACTACAGTTCGCAATAAATACAGCTCCACGTTCCCTAATACCCAAACAAGCTTGTGTGTGTTAACTACTCACAGAACCACACACAATGTAGACCATACAAAGCGACCATGAATGCAAACTATACATCTAATACCTACTGCAAAAGGCCGGTCTTTCTCTTTCTCTCTCTCTCACACACATGCTGCTTAATGCTACCAAGCCTTTTTGAATTGAATTTACATCACCTTTTGGACAGATAATAGGAAATTCAGCTGTGTGGTGTTCAGAAGTGGACAGTCAATTACATCCTGGCTCTGTGGGCTGCACAGACGTATCAAGGATAAGCCCGTCTGCCAGGCTCTGAAATACAAGAACTGAAGGTTGCACTAAAAGAGAGCAGAAAATATCTTTGGCTTACCAAATATACCCCTAGTATTGTTAGAGCAAAGACGTGAGGGAGCGTGTTTAATACTGAGAGCTTGTTAGCGAGATGTCATGCAGGAAGGCGGTAAAGCCAGGGTTTCTAAAAATGTGTTGCCAAGTCACAGGACTAATCAAACTGGTAATGCGGGATTTCACAGTGGTTTAAAATCAACCTTCCCACTGGCAGGGTCAGATACATGGGCTAGGAGTGGGCTTCTGGGACTTAAACGCTTTTATTCACTGATGTTTTGTCACTAACAAGTTCATTCAGAACTGCAATCTGCTCTATAAATCAAACTTTTGACTATTGCCATTAAACTAGGTTATTCAGCGACAAAGTGAAAGCTCATTGAAATTACTGTGAGCGCTTTCAATTCTGCAGACAACCTTTTGACTTTTTGGTCAGATTTGTGCTCCATCTAGATGAAGTATTTGAATATTTCAAAGGCATAACTCTGATAACAAAGCAGAATGTTCAATTGCGTTTGAGGAGTTTGCAAATTCAAGACAAGTGACTGACCATTTGAGGTTATTACAAGTCTTTTATTAAAACACCATGTCACTTTACAATACATGACAAATCCAGCAACCATTTGCTGGATGCACTGATTTCAACGGCATACTAATTTCTAAAACCAAAAATCACTACCTTTCGAAAGATGGGAACACTAGGATTTTGTTTTTAAATAAATCACTTTTTGGCAAGGACACATTTATATTGTTACAAAAGACTTTTATTCAAAATTAAATGGTGCTCTTTTGAACTTTTATATTCATAAAAATCATAAAAAAAAAAAAAACTAATGTATTCTACAAAAATAAGAAGAATCTATTTTACAACATTAAAATGTTTCTTCAGCAGCAAGAGCTGATTTCTGAAGGATCATGTGACACTGAAGACATATTTTCAACTCTTTTGTCTTGCTAAGAACTTTATGCATTTTATACATCCTAAATATCCTCAACTATTAATTTTACCCAAATGACCACAAAAACTTTCTGTGCCGGTTCCTCCCGGCCGCGTGGACAAAAGTACGCGGAATCATTATGCTTCCTCTTTCCGGGACCGCTCACATGCCCATTGATTCTACCGACTTTATTAGCCAATTTTACCTTAATAATTTTCACACACTTAAAGTATGTGACTTTAATGTCACTAATTCAATTTAATTTAAATGTGTATTAATTCACATTTTTTAAGACAGATAGTAATAGATTAACACCGAAAGTCAAGGATAAAATAACACAAAATACACAAAAGTCATTTTAAAAAGTAGGAAAAAGTACATGATCAATGCATGATAGCATGTTTTAATCTTATAGGGGTAGTTCACAAAAAAAAAAAATAGTGTAAAACCTCATCACTAGAAATATAGTTAACGCAGTTTTGTAAATCACATTTCTACTACACAGGGAGCCAACTTTTATTAAAACCTCTTTAATATAACAAAACACATTTTTAATGTTCTGTGTAATAAAAATGAACCCTAATGGCATAATGCACCTCAGAGATCAGCTTCTAAAGTCTAAAAATCGGGCTTTTGGGGCACACCCAAGATCCACCTGCTAGAGCTGAAGCGCAGACAGACTAAGGCGTAGAGATCGTCCCGCCGAAAGCGTGGCAGGGTGACCGGCCTGTCTGTCTGCACCTCTCACCCTCTCGGTGCCGTCCTTGCATTGACACCGGCAGACACAAACAGCTCCTTAATATTCCCCCGCGGTCCCCTTGTCTCTTCCCGTCAGCGTCCCGCTGTCCTCCCGGCCGCGTGGACAAAAGAGACGGGACGTTCCGGGCGGAGGACATGAATCATTATGCTTCCTCTTTCCGGGACCGCTCACATGCCCATTGATTCTACCGACTTAATTGGCTTTATTAGCCAAGACGGGAAGCCGGTGAGGGGCTTCTGTGGCGTCTTCATCTGCGCCCACCCCCACCTCCATCCTTCCACCCAGTCCTCCTCAGGAGATACCCTGTGTAATTGTTTTCCCTCTATCTTCTATGTCATTGTCGGATGGGTCCAGGGGGATTATTAGTAACCCTGGGTCCCTCAATAATTCATCCTAAGCTATTTATACACAAATGGAGAGTCCTTTAAACTCTCCCTCAGTGAGCTTATCTACTGTTCAGATGGAAAGGGAGAGTGAGAGAGAGAGAGAGAGAGAGAGAGAGAGAGAGAGAGAGAATCCAAAGAGATTGTACAGGGTGCAGAGAGTGAGCGAGAAAGCGAGAGAGAGCGATGTGTACCTCTTTTCGGCAGAGACACAATGACCTGTTTCTCCAGTGTTTTCGACTTTCAAGGTGACGCTGGCGTACTCTCTCCCTTCTCGCCTGCCAACCCGACGAAAGTGCCATCCCGGGAATACACTCACTCACATAACGCTCATTAATGGCTTCTAATCTGCCAGCTTTTCTACTCATTTAACGCAATTAAGACGTTTACTAAAGCTAACATGGACCAGCAATCAACTCCAAGGACACGCCAAATGCGCATAATAGGATTTGTAAACAGATGACGTTTTATCAAACCCGCGCTCGACACCGCTTCCAAACGCGAGCACAACCCAAACAGGAAGTCGGGCTGACTCTCTGCAGGAAACCCAGCATTATGGCTGCTCTCCTAAAATCCGGCACATGCACATAGACGCACGCTGCGAAGGCCCTCGCGGCTGCTTCACGCTGATACCCAAGTTCCTCACTCTTTTAAAAGGAGGACAGCTAAGCTGCTCAGGGTGAGGAGGCCCACGGTGGAAAGCGTTTCTACAAAACTTGTAATATTTATCCGTTTGGCAGAGGAAGCCAACGCTATCTTTCTCTCCTTGAATAAGTAGGACTGCAGAGCTTCAATTTCAAGTCTTTTTTTGTGAATTTAATGCCCTCGGGCAGGGCATCCGAGGTAGCAAAGCAGCATGCAACTACACGTGGGCATGACATGGGAATTAGTTTGCATAGACAAGATCGTTTGCCTACTAAAAACAGCATTTTTAGTCAGTGGTAGTTATCGGTGTCATCAAAGCCTGGGACATTATTACAAAGCCATAATGTTCCATGGAGAACTATAATGTAGCCTGCTATCTCCAGATAGGTCTAAATATGTCTG
Organism: Enteromius radiatus; assembly: GCA_032357445.1. NCBI lineage: Eukaryota > Metazoa > Chordata > Actinopteri > Cypriniformes > Cyprinidae > Enteromius > Enteromius radiatus. Next base: position 1,201,155 of record JAUCMS010000048.1, read on the forward strand.
AATCGACTGAGGGTCTCAGGGGGAAAACAGAGAGGATCGAAACTAATGAAACATGTTTACTTATAAAAGAAACAAAGCAAAAGTGCACTGTGTTTATGGCAAGTTCTTGATGAAGAGAAGATAAAGAGTCAAATATTTACGCAATATTTCCAAACAGAATCAAAAATGATTATTACCAATTTTCACTATTAACTAATAGTGAAAATTAATATTACTAACATATTGTGTAGTACTTAAAAAGCACATATTCTGCATGACTACTGAATATTCAGCATCCCTAATCCTACTTAATACCTAAACTGAACAATTACCTTATTAACTACAATGGACTTGTCTATTTTATGCATTTAGATGAATGGGAATGCCAAAATAGTTTTTTTCATGTATTATAGACTCGATCTGAACCCTGCAGGAATAAAAAAACAGCTCTTTTTCAGCGCCGCCCTGGTGGACTCCACTGGCCAGGCATCTTGAAAAGGGAAGCATAGGGAAGTAGATTGACTTGAGATTATGATTTAAAACCTCTGCTAATAAGCTTTGCCATGCTGGGAATGGGCTGGTGGGGTGAGGAAAGGGTGATCTCTGGGGCCATTAAATTGCAAATGAGTGATGATGTGCTAGAGAGGCTCCCCCCAGATCAGCAGCCACTGCTGCAGACATAAGGGCCTCTTATACACCTCAGCCAACACCAGACCCAGCTGGGTCCACTGAATGCACAGCCAAAAGCTGCGCAGGGTGTCTAGTCTCCCTACACTTCCTCTTTCCAGTCTATGCTTCAAGCTGAAAGTTATTACCCTGAATGTCATACAAGCTCACACTGTATATTCAAAATAAATCCACATCCCCAAAACAAACAGGGTTTTTAATTAATCAGGCTGGCCTGTGAGAATACAACAAATGCACACATTCAGAAGCGCACGGGTTCAGGTGGGTTCATTTTTAGCTCCGGACCGACTGCGACCCTGAATTAGAAGGTCGTTTTCTGTCCGAGGCCATGATGGCCACAAAATAGTGCTTAAATCTTTAAAAACGGCACCGATAAATTACTGCAAAGGACAGCGGGGTCAAAGCTTGGTGTGGAAACCGGCCAAGAGCCATCAATCTGCGGTGAGGGTGACATCTGTCTCAGGGACTCCCCTGTTCTCTCTTTCTCCCTGCTCGCTTTCTCTTTTATCCAGCCCCCCCTTTCGCACCGTCCGTCTTTTTTGTGCTCTCTCGTGCTTTCTTGCAAATGAAGGTCCCCCTACTAAACCCAAACATATTAAAATTCATGAGCAAATGTTATGTGGCAGGTATTTCAACGCAGGGGCTTCTAAAGCACCCAGATTTTTTGTGGCATCACTTTCAGTGCAGGTTTAATGCCCATTTTGGACATGAAATACGTATTTTCTGCTTCGGAAAGTACATTTTAAACCTGCACATTTTAAACCGCCATGGAGACTTTCACAGCACGGTTGAAATCCAACCTGCAACTTCCATCCTGAAGATCCTTGAGTTTAGTCCCAGCAGTATTCGTCTGACCTCCCCTACCTCTAAAAAACAAGAAAACCATAACTTATTCATATATTCACCTGATTCCCAAAACAAGACCTTAAAAGACGCCTGAAATTGCTCCAGATCTCACCTCTATTTGAAAAGCAAACTGCATGACGTTTTAATTTGTGCGGTGAAATAAAAATTGTCAGGTTTGTTTCAGATGAGCACGTTTGAACTGACCCTGAACTCTACAGCACTGAATGTTTTAGCTCCTGATAGACTGAAAAATAACTATTTGGTTTTAGGCATTTTAACCTTTAAATAATGTCTGGCTGCCCACAAATCTTACAGGTACCGTGGTTTTAAGTATGGCTGGGTGATAAATGATATTATGATTGCAATAAAATGTATGTTTAATGATGATAAGCTGTGGATATTTTTACAGTATGGATTCATCTGTATTTGACCTCAATATGGATTAATAATAGATTAAAAAACAGTCACAAACTCAAAGGTCACTACAGCCAAACAATAAACGTTTTGGGCTGGTCTCCTGAACAGGGTTTACGACTAGTCCTAGATTAAAATAAATGTTAAGAGCTGTCTAAACTGGAAAAGGCTTGCACTGAGATATCTTAAAATACATCATAGCCATTGTTTGGTCTTAAAATGCTCACAGATAATGCATTTTGGTAAGACATGTTTCTAAAAAATCTTAAATCTCCTAAATTAGCAAAGGTCTCGTCCTGGCTTAATCTAATTCCTATCCTGGAAACCGGCCCTTCATGTATAAGAAATTATGACAATGTATAACAATTATAATCTTATATTTAAGGAAAATAATACAACAAAGATATTCTTTTATCCATATTTCAATTTATACACTTCTGTTTTGCAGTACATTATTTGACAAAATGGTTATTTTGTTGCAAATGAATTGTTACTGTATATTTTCAGTGATTACAATTACATTTTAAAATTACAATTACATCAATTTTTGATGATACATTTGTATTCAATTACAAAAACGAAAAACTTAAAATGAAAAGTAAGCTTGCTTAATAGTAAACAAACGTATTCCCATTCATTCTAAAGGTTTAACAAATAGATGACAAGCATTTCCTTCCCCATTAATAATAAATATAGTGTAATGTCAGAAAAAAAAGTGGTAATATTTCAGGCTGCCCTAGCCCTAGCAAATGGCTGTTAAAAAAGTGCATAGACAAAAAGGTTCAGTCCGGTTGGTCTTTAAATGTCTTAAGCCGAAAGCATTTCAGTCCAATAAATATCATGACATTAAAATCCTATTTACATGCAATAACACTGAGTGGGAAAATCACTAATGAGGATTTATTTGTTAACAATGCCTCAATAAAAAAATCGTAGTCCCCTATGAATAACAAATAGACTGTTTCAGTAGACGTCAAGCTAATTATAATCTCATAATGGTTTAATAGGGGGTTGTTCCAGAGTTATTACGTGTTTTTCTTAGGGTACGAGAGCGTCGTCAAATCACTTCTGTATCAAACAATGCTGCGACTCTATAACCACAAGAAAACTAGTAATACACAACTTACTTTAAATGCTACACATATATACTTATGCATATACTGCATATAAGCCGCATGCATAAACATTGCAATCTCCAAACGCTGGAGTCGGCCGGTATCATATCACCATCTCGATCTGCTCTGACTGCAGACAAAGCGTATCCTCCACCCTCATGTATCCCACAATGCCCTCCTGCTTCTCTAGAAATGACTAGTTTCCACACATCCTCTGTTTTTTATATCAAACCCTGCATGATAAATCTCAATACAGCTCAGCACAAGATGGTACATTAGCATAGGTACGAGAACACCTTGTGTCTGCACAGACGTACTCTGTGGTAAGTTCTCCAAATAATAATAATAAAAAAAAATACAGACGCATGGTTGTTCTGGCATGTAGCTCACAAAACAGCAGTTCTTAACGCACCGTTGCTTCTGTCAAAAACAAGCGACAAATTATGCTTAATATAGCTAATCTATTTGAGTATTCAATATGACATAAACAAATGTTGGTTCAGTCATGTATAATAAGATAAGAAAATATAATAATGCAAGCTGAAACCAAATACCAGGATGTTTTTAGCTACCACATATGCTTAAATAAATACACTAGCAGGCTGTTGTTTACATGAAAATGGTACTTGAGTGTTGTATAAAGTAAAGAACCATTACTACGTGCCTTTAACTCTGCCACGCTGTGTGCACTCATGCTATCACTGACCCATGGAATATTGTTTCATCTGTTCATGGCAGCATTTTATTTGAGTTTCTGTGCATGCGCTGCAGGATGCAGCAATATTTAGTTTATGTTGGATGAGTCTGTAAGTTTAACCGATGTTTATTTGTGTGGGAATGTGCTAAGGATGAGCTCAGGCCCACACGTCTGACATTTTCACAGGACTTGGACAAACGTAAATTTACAAATAAGAACGAATGTACAAAACAAAACAAAATAAATATAATATATATTATATATAATAAACAGATATAAATAAATAAAATTGGGTATATGTAAAGCTAAAATTGTTTTTATTAAAAGTGCACTCCTGCCCTTATAGGTTGCCTTATGTTTTCAGTTATCACTTGTACTATCAGCTCCATTTATCACATTTCAGCAGATCTTTCCTAAAAAAAAAAAAAAAAATCAATGATAAAATGCAAAAACGTCTGTCTAAACCTGTTTACAGCCAAACAACCAACAGCTAGTCTAACAACCACTTTTATTATCATTATACAGCTTCAGTGTAGCCCAATTTACAAACCACTATAAAAAAGACGGAGGGATGATAAACAGTACACAGCCCATTCATTCCTTTCCAAAAAGTTTGCTATATTTTTCTCTTTCTTTGTGCTCGTCTACACCGAAAAGTAATTAAAATGTTGCTTGCTTAAATCAGTCCATACAATGAAAATGATCTAAGCTATTACCTAGGCTTTTGTCTTCTTTTTAGTTCTCTACCTAACCATTCTCTGCACACTCTGCTAATTAATGGAGTTTGAATACAGCATCATTAGACTAACAAATTTGTAACGCTTCACATAATGAGAAAAAAAGAATTTAAAATGATGTAAAGGGCTCAGACAAAAAGAGCACGCTGGTGTATTTTTAACAAGATGGATGCTGAGCAGATTCTCAAAACGCATCAGGTACAATGAATTTAAAAAATCATTAAATGTTAAATTACAATGACAATGTGGTTGGTGTTACATTTATATTTTGCTCGCAGAGTAGAGAAGTGAAAATGGTTTCTGGAGGAGAAAATAAGCAATCATGGGCCTAAATAGGTTATTGCCTATAAACGCGATAATACCTGGAGAAAATTTCCATTCACCCTGCATGCTTCCCTCTTTGCTCATGGGCAAACACAGAATTTGAACCAATCACTAAATCACTCTCGAGCCAAAGGAAATCATGTCAGCTCTGATTAGCGACTGTTCTGAGCTCCGACGTCAAACGCAGCAAACAAGAAAAAAGCCCATTTTGTGCTTTCAAGAGCCTATGTAGTGAAATCTACATAATCTAGTTCAATATACAAATACGATATCATAAAAAATGTTTTCTGTTTTCAAAAAAGAACTAGCTGTATTTTGGGCACAGTGACACCTTTTCTTAGCCTTGCCTAGACAGCAGTGCACATCTCACTCCTAAACCCTTTAAATATTTAACACACACACACACACACCACAGTAACACTTTAGATGATGCAACTAGTTGGAAAACAGAAACTATTAATTTCGCTAGAGTTGTTGTCAGAACACTGCAAGGCTTCGGAGCTTCTTAAATCAAAATTGTGATCCACAGGCAGGGCGAGATAAAACCAGCGTGCCGCAGAGGGGGGTGTGGCCTCGGGCTTTTCATCGGCGCAGTTTATATGAAATTACAGCTAAACCTTATAAAACTTTTCAGGCTGAACCCAGTTTAGCCCTGCCTCGTTCTTCGAGTCCCGCTATTTAAATATATGAAAACACAACAAGGCCATTACGCTGGACATAAATCTTGCAGGATAAAATTGTAGAAAGCCTGCAAAAGCTGCGCAGCATAGCATATTTGCATAGTTTTCAATTTAGAAACTAAATCGCCTCCGCCAAACGCCATTACTTCCAGTTTAAAAGTTCACATGGCCTAACGCAAGACAGAGAGAGAGATCTGACAGAGAGTTATGGTAGATACAGATGAAATTCATGAGATGAGTGTACTGGGATTAGCTGTGGCACATAAACAAGTCTCTGTGCAGTCCGAACAAATTTAAAAATGCCTCGAGGTGTGAGTAAATGGTTACAATTCAGACAGGGTCAAACTAGTTAATAAAAGTCACAGTAAGGTTAGGGCTGCCAGACAGGACCTCTATCCTGTAGAACTCCAAACCTGCGGCAAACACACGCAGCTTTTCCTCTTCCCTCTCTTTCATCGGCAAGTCATCGCTCACCTTGAGTAACTATCGTTTCTCTTGATGGCTGACCTCTGTGGCGATCGCCTCAAATAACACTGGGCAAAAACCTCCACCCTCTCAACTGTCCGCCTGAAAAATGGGCCGGCTCTCGCAGATGCATATTTACATGTATGTTCGTGCTGCCGCTTGCAACTTGTATACAGTGCAGACATGCAGCATATTAAGAAGGCGACCTACGGACAAATGGCGACCTCCGTGGTGAGCCCTCGACTCACTCATAAACAAAACAGTCGCATCAATCAATAGGTGCGGAAACCGCACTCGAAGCGGGAGCGTGTCGCCGCTTTCTCGACGGGGATGAGTGGTCGGAGACTAGAGGCTTGAGAGGATTTGGGATGGGCCGAGGCTCGGAACATCTGCAGATCCAAACGAGCTAGAGAGGGGAAAAAAAGAGAAACGCTGTGTGTGCAGATGATGCAACAGCAATGCAATAGTGAGTCCAGGACGCGAGCTGAATTAACACCAAGCCGCAGGAGGAAAAACCCAGCATTTCTCTTTCTCCGGCAAGGACATCCAATTGTCTTTTGGAAAAATCCTGCCCAGAAACTCAGGTTTAGGTTGCCCAGAAACAGAATTTTCTTCCCCGTTAACACAGTCTCTCGATAACACATCGCCCTGATGGAAAACATTTGTACTCTTGTACATTTTTCAAAGAGGGCTTGTTAGGACCCTCGAAACACGACTGTCTAGAAAGTAAAAAACATCAAGTTAGGAATCTTAATAAACTTAATCTAACACAGTTAGCTGCAGGTAAACAAGACAATGCTAACTGTCCCAACCGCAGACTCCGTGAGTCAGGAGAGACAGTCATTTGATGCAATCTCCCCTACGCTAAAAGGCGTGCAAAGGAGAAGACGTTACGGTCCGCAGCATGTTTCCTGTAGCTGCTGGTGACCGGTACAAATGGCCTCTATTAGCTGTGCTGAGTCACGCAGAGCAGCCAAATGAAAGTGCTGGAGGACTCAAGAACCCCCCCAGCTCAGACCTGCCCCAACTACCAGGTTTTCTCCATCCAACTCTCTTTCACTGTCTACTTTAATTACTCAGTTTAAAACCGAAACCCATTCCTATGCTGATCTCTCTGTTAGTCTGTTTCCATCCATCTTTTTGCTTTGTTTCTTCTCTTTCTACCACTCTCTTTTTCAATCTATCACTCTCCTGATCTCCATCCTTTAGCCAGCATCGTAGCATTCGCCTCTTTCTCCCAAAAGACCGGAGTCTAAAGACTAGATAACTGATGTACAGAATCATTACTTTGGCTGCTCAGGCATGAGGATGAATGGAGCTCCCTCCGTTCAGTGTCTCATTAGAGTCCACACGTAAAATGCATCGTGCTTTATTCAGTCATCGCTCCAGATGCGTATCCAGCATGGCAGAATCAAATGTATGACCGCATGGCACGTCTGCATATCAAAAACAGAGTGCAAAAGTAGACCATATGCATGAAAATAATGACTATCAAAAATAGACGGCGTGAATTCAGCAGCACAGTACGAAAATGCAGCGTCTCCTCCTACGTGCGTCTTTATAGCATCAAACGTCTTCCCTCTCCACCTACACTCATCACAACTTCAAACGCTCACGCTTCTCAATGATGGTGGTGTTTACGTGCACGATGTGGAATCATTTTCTAACGATCTACTGAAATGAGAGAGAAACTAAAACTGCATCGCTAGCAATTAAAGATATAGTTGACTCAGAAAGTAAAATTGAGTCATTATTGAGTTTCCAAATCTGCTTCACACAAGGGAAACAATGGGACCAAACAACATTGCATGGATATTTCTCTAAATGTTTTCCTTTTAGTTCCACGGGAGAAAGAAACTCATACAGGTTTGGAACAACACAAAGCTGAGTAAATAGTGACCGTATTTTCAATTTTTGTTTGGATGTGATTTGGACACTCCATGCTGGCTCACCAAACCACCATGTCAACATCTAACCAATCAGAAACCATCTTTAGGTGACACCGCCGTTTCCGTTATCCTAAGATCCCAACAGAGAGCTGCAGACCTGCTCTCAGGACCTCATCTCAGCATGGAGTGTAATGGTAAATCTTGAACGATGTGTGGGAGGGTAAGTGAGTGAATAAATGGATGACAAAACCCCTTCTAGTCTGTGAATGGAAAGAGAAATCGCATGATTGGGAGAGGAGAGACGGCGGAGACATGCAGCAGGCTGGAGGAGGTGATAACGTGTGAAGAGAGGAAGTGGGTGGAGGTGGAGACGGATGAAGTGCCAAGATGGAGAACTTCCTATAATGATGAAAAACAAGACAATGCGATCATGTTAATGATCAAGGAGGGCAGACAACTGTAGGACTAGAGCATTTATGGAGCTTTAACAAATAATCATTTGTTTGGGAGGCACTGTCAGATAAAATACTTGCTAGTTAGGTAGCTTGTCACTAGTGCAAATCCATTTTTTCGAATTGCAATGTTTATTTTAAATGAACTATCTGTACACACCATGATTGTAAATTAATGTGCCATTAACATTCATTACCCCTCGCAACAACATGACTTCTCTGATGACGTGTACACTGGCACGAGGACGAGGCAACTATCTCTCCAATCCAGCAAGCTGTCACTCGGCTGTTAGATCACAGCAATTAGTGAACAATGATCCAATCAATTCTCACTGGACAAAAATAAGTCCTGCCCTACCTTTTTGTTCATTTTGAGAAGCTGTTACGTTGAGATTTACGTCAGGAGTGGGTGGAAAAAAAAAAAAAAGATTGCAAATTCAGTTTCATGTCGACTTTAAAGAAACAGTTCAACTAACAAAGAACATTCTGTAATCATTTACTCACGCTCATGTTGTTATATGACTTTCTTTTTTCTGTGGAACTCAAAAGGTCTCTCTTCTTTCATAGATCAAAGATCAAAAGATCTTATTTTTGAGAGAAAACATAAGTGCATGCAGTTCTGAAACAATAAATGATAACGTTTTAATTTTAGGAGAACTATTCCATTAAGGGTACACTTTTTAAAAGTACTGGCCCAGTGACAAGTTGTTATAAATGCACTACTTTTACTGAAAGTGAAGGGAAAGGTCAGTTTTACAAAACAGCATATTAAGTTCTTGAAGCAACGAGAGCTCCAGAGCGGACAGGCCTCAGCGTACTCCAGGGTACGGAGAAAACGGCACCGCTGCCAAAGGGAAATGGATTTTGAGAGACACTGACGCCAGTGCTTATGTAGTGGAGAGGGAGAGAACGAGTACCTAAACTCAGTTATAACATGGAGCCAAGCAGGGCTGACGACCATACTGGCAAACACGGGGGCCTGCAGTGGGGGGATGGGTACAAAAGACCATATATTGCAGGAAGGAGACAGTTCCTAGAATCAGCCGGCACGACTCCCCATAGTTCACGAGCAACATGATTAACCACCAGACGGGGAGTACTCCAGCGGTGCTATTAATAAAAGATAACCTCCTACCCTCCCCAGACCCACTTCTCAAAGCCACATTTTTGCTAGGCACATACAGAGGACAGCTTTGTTTACTACAACAGAGGGACTACATCCCTGGGGCTGGGGGTACACAGCTCTTCCCTCGGCTCCCAGGGCCGGATGGGTAAATTAGCCACCGATGTGACCCTAAACAATGTCCTCTGGGTTGGGGATCAATTAGACAAGCCTGTGAAATAATGACACCCCTGGGAAGATGTACCTAGGGAGACCCCCTCTGGACCCCTGGCTGAGGTCTCCAGGAATTGATCTTTCCGAACACGCCACAGGTACACAGCTTCAGCAGTAATTACCACACTGCAGGAGCAGACGAGCGCACAAACAAGGCACAGTTGTGGCCGAACCTAACTGGAGACGCGAGTTGCTGCGTATGACACCAACTGGCGAGGAGAAGATAAGCAGGAGGTAATTATAGTTCGGCTGCTGTTACCGCTAGAACACACCACGCCGAAATGCTATTGTGCGGACTGTCATCATAAATTAATATTTTATTGTGAAGCAATAGAACGGGAACAATCACGACTACACAACCCCAATTAAGAGGTTACTGGACAGACCCTTTCAGCACAGATCCTATCCTTGCTCATAATGTACTCTTTCATTGTCTTGACGGCTGCCATTTACCTTTAGTTCCTGCACAATCATTCTTAGACAAAAGGCTCAAGAGTTGTTTTGTGTGTGTGTGTGTGTGTGTGTGTGTGCAAACAACAAAAATCTCTGAAGAAAACTAATTGAGGGAAATGTTTATAGAAGCTAGAGTACACACACATTTGTTTTTCAACTACAGAGGGGACTTTCTGTTGGCTTCTATTGTTTTAATACAGAGTTAATAACATTTTCCATCTTCACCAAATCTCAGAAAAGCCTGTAGAGCTTAAGCTTTTCTATCCTTGAAGATCTAGTCAGCACAATGTAGGCAAAACCTGTACACACACACATAGAAATAGATAGAGATAGATAGACAGAGAGAGAGAGAGAGAGAGAGAAGCCTCTATGGAAAATTTTTGATGGACTTTCGAAGCAAGCTGGATCACAAGATCTTCACACTACCCTTAACCTTGGGTTAACATGTTTCTCATCAACGTCTAAAGGCCCGCTTTAACCCTGGGTTAAGCAATTTTGAAAGGGGGTTAGCATTACTTTTAACCCAGGGTTAGGCTAGCGACAATGCCTTACGCTAACATTAAAACGTTAAGCAACAGACACCGATCATAACCTGCCTCAGTTCTTACCTCATTAAAAATTCATGCGCTTTGTACAGTCGTTAAAACTTTCACGCGCCTCCACGACTGAGGGGAAAAATGTCGAAACAGCGAAGGCAAGCGCGTTAAGTAGAATGATGAATAGACGATATTATTTAGCTCCACATAGCGACTTTTCACACAGACGAACAAGCAGTTATTAAGCGAGTAGTATTTGTCCAACGTTAATATTCCAATAAGAACGTTACAGATGCACAGCGTGAAAACCTCAAAACCTGACTACCTAAAATTAACTACTAAGCAAGATAGTATGAACAGCGTGAAACACAAAATAAGAAACCCGAAAATTTCAAGTGTGAAAAACCCACCCCCAACCTCAAAATAGACTCGCGTAAAAACCACAAAGTACCATTTGCGATCTAACAAAATTCGCTTTGTGTTGGCTACGGAGCAATTCAAACCCCACACTTAACTTTCATAGTAAGCCAATGAACGAACATTTTCTAACCCATGTCATACGTGACATTTACACACAGCCAGTACATCCAAGCCTGTCATCCGATTTTTATGTTGAAAACGGAGGCAAAGCAAATCAAGACATTCTAGTGACAGGAACAGAGTGCGAAACGTACCTTTGTGCATGCCAGTGAAGCGGTCTTTCAGCACGGTGAGCTCGTAGATCTTGCCAAATTCCTCGAAGAGCGGCCGGAGGTCCTTCTCGTCCAGGTTGCGCGGTATCTGTCCGATGAACAGTTTGATGGCATCGTGGTCCTTCATGGGAATGGTGGCGCAGCTCGCGGGACTGTGCGTGTGGCTTATTCCGTTCACGAGCCCGTTCGTACTGGCCGCTCCTCCGTGCACCGCGGCGTCCACCTGTCCGTTCGTTAAAGTTGCCATGTTCACCGCGAGGACTTTCAGCTGCTACGCCTTCAGAAGTGTTTCAAACGACGGGATGAGACGTCCTACTCTGGTTTTCGCCGAAAATGTACAGATGCAAACACGTACCATTGAACACAAGTCAAATATCAAACGCGTTTGGTCGTCCAGGCGGAGGCGTGTTTCCTTGTACGTGTCCCTTACTACTCAATTCATTCATTCATGTAATAAAAACGAGAGAGAGAGACACCGACCGAGAGCGTTCGCTTTACCTCCGTTCCCCTCGCCCCTGCTTCTAGCTACCCTTTTATTTTTTGCATTGAGAAGTCGGTATGGGTGTCCTCCCGGTTTAAACCGACAGGGCTGTCTCAAACGCGCTCAGTGCAGTGGGGAGGACGAGAAGAAAAAGCAGCTCCCTTTATGTCACACGACGCGATCTCTCCCCCTCTCATCGTTATACAGAAACATGGTATGTTCCGCCGAAGGAGAGGGACTATAAATAAAGAAAATATCACATTTACACGGCTCTTTGTACGCTACCTTGTGAATGACGCACCATAGACTTGTATAGTGGCGTTCAATCTGTTTATTTAAAAAACAAAACACGTATGCATTGCATTTTTTTCAACGCATTCTAATGCATAATGTTCCCTTAAATGCTTTTTTTCAGGAAAGCATCAAAGGATTCACCAAAATTCGAGGGGAACTAATGGACAGCGCCAGTGCTGAAACGCTCGGAATGTGCAAAGGCAAAAACAGCCTTATGCATGTAACATGCATGTTTTATCAATATGATTATTTTGTACTTATCATTTAAAGAAATACAAAAATAATACGTGAAATTGTTTGTATTTAATCGAGGCAATGTCTCAAGTGCGCGAGCTCGAAAGAGGGCTGTGAGCTCCTCCGCGCGGTGTGTACGGGCAGGGAGGTGACACCGTGCGTGTGTGTGTGTGTGTGTGTGTTCAGGAATGATAGTAATAAACATACAAATCTATATGATACAGTTGGTTCCCAAAGAGCAACCTTCAACCCGTCCAGTACTAATTTTCATTCTAGCCTTTATCTGGGTTTTCTGCCAGTTTTTTTATTATTTTTTTTTATCAATGTTTTAGTGCCATTGTAATACATTTTTAACTTGTACGGTACTATTTCAATCTATGAATGCTACAAAAGTTTTATTTTTTTCCCTTGCTCAATAACCTTCTTTTGAATTGCACAATTTGAATATTTATAACCTTAACATTACATAAAATCAACAATAGCTTCTACAGTATGGAGCACAAAACCAATCTTATGTAGCACAGGTATATTTGTAGCGATGGCCAAAAATACATAATATGGGTCAAAATGATCACTTTTACTTTTATATCAATTCATAAGTAAAGATCCTACTCCATGAAGATACTTTGTAAATTTCCTACAGTAAATATATATAAAAAAATGTAAAAATGCTTAGCTAATAACTTCATTTGAACAACTTTAAAGGCAATTTTCTCAGTATTTAGAATATCAGTTGAATATTGTCCTATCCTAACAAACCATGCATCAATGGAAAGCTTATTTATTCAGCTTTCACATCACGTATAAACCTCAATTTCAAAATATTGACCCTTATTACTGGTTTTGTGGTCAAATATTACAATTTAAATAAACAGTTTTCAATTTCAATATATTTTTGTCATTTTTTTGGAGCAATAAATCAAATTAAAGATTATTGAAGTAGATTTTACAAGACAATACTATTGTGTTTTTCTAAATATATTTCAGTTTTATGCAATGGACATTACAAACAGCTATTAAAATCTCATAAAGATTTTTTGACTGATTATTATTTATGGCTGCATTTAGAGTAGAATTAAAACATGGCCATGTATTTTTCACATCCCTGGAACATTATTCAAGAGCAGTGAGTCAATAGCTGACAGTCATCTTTTCATTTAGAAGCTCACTTTAATTGTGTCTTTGGATTTCATCAGACAAAAATGCTGCTGTGAAATACCATAGATCATTTGCTTCAACGATAAACTCTCTTTCACCGAAGCCAAAACTAAGTGTCTCTTCAATTTAATAACATAACCCCATCAATGAACCTACAGAGATCTGCTGTTCTTTCTGATCAGGAAAAACAACCCTGATGTAATGAAGACTGACTGAACAGATGTAATGAAGACTGCTTGGAGGTTTGTGACACTTCCAAACCTGACTCTATAACCTGAGCCCTGAACGCCTCTAAAATCCCACTTATCCACGATACGAACTACTGTTGACAGTCAAAGCTTGTATGCACATGTGCAAACGTTGCATGCAAGCCTCCGATTTCCACACCAGAGCACACAACCGCAGCGTTTTTTCATGCTGACAATGACACACCACTGTCGAGACCAAAGCACCTGCTCATAATGATGGGAAATTGTAGGCTGCTTCAGACTTCCTGCTGAGAACGAGGCCCACAGAGAACAACAGGCGTACATGTGTTCGGCACCGGCACAACGGCAGGTAGGAGCACTCAAGCAAACTCAAAATGGAGAGAAACAACAAGCCACTTCAGATGAAGCCTTATGAATGCTCTGAAAACCCATGACGTAGCTGTTCAGAACAAAGATTCTCAATTAGTTTTGCATCAGAACTCAAATTTAGCACTGAATGTCAAGTGGCGACCCAATATGATACCAAATGTAACCTGTTCATGCAAAACAAAGGCTCTTTGATGGCATCAACAGTTCCACAAGAACCTCCATTAAATCTTTTTTTTTTTGTAATAAACCAGAACTGGGTTTTATAGACATTACAAATCAGTTATTTTTCTTGAAATAACCTATTCAATTATTTTTTTCTGAGTCTAAAGTATCTTTTAAAAGAACATTTTTCACTACATACTGTAGAATATTTTGTGCAATAAAAGAATCCAGATGTTAAAAGTCCTTCACTGAACTATACATACTAACAAAGAACCTTTTGAAAGAATACTACTACCACTACTATTAATAATAATGCTAATGATAATATTGTATCCTAATTATACATGATTATTGAATTGTTGTTCATTGTGGTCTTCAAACATACTTGGACATTTATTTTAGGGTCATGACATAATGATTAACAAGCACATTTGTTCCTTAAATATAAAAGTTCTTAAAAAAAAAGAAGAAGAAAAAAGACCAAAGAACCACGTTCACTGTATTTCACTGCATTCTTGAGTTGGATACATGATTCTTGGGATAATAAAAAAAGTATCAGTGCACATGAATTTTATAAAATAAACTAAAAAATAAAATAAAATAGATACATTACAATAAAAAGAGAATAAAATACACGTATCAGTTCACATATATTTTATATAAAAAAAAATATATATATATATATATATATATATCTTTAAAAAAATTGCAACATTAAAAAAGAGAGGGAAAGAAGTAGCACACTTATACTTTTTTTTTTTAGAATGCTTTCTATGATGTTTTACTGCAGATTCCTTTTTGGTCCTAAGCACAGCCTTTATTTTTAAGAGTTCACTATAATACAATAAATGCAATGAATTGCATCACTTTATGCTTCTTAGAAGAGCGACTTCCCTTTATTGCATCTTTCCAAATAAGCAATTTATAGCTCAGCTGCTCTTGTATCTACATTGCATCTCTTATCGTTTCATGTTCTCTGCCCAAAGGTCAACTGGGCAAATATTAAAACACAGTATAATCTTGTATGTGTTTGGCCTTAACGATGCGATTTTAAAGCGTTGGATGCGGTCCAAAGCAGCATTAAAAAGGAAAGGAAATACACTCCATGGCCCTCTCACCTACCGCACTCAGAGGCTGTAATGGCCCGTTAATGTCATTTCGGACTGTCAGTATAACCCAGCCCAGCTGAGTCAGTCCGCTTTCTTTGGCAGGGCACTGTGCTCGGTTCTGCAAGCATACCCTTGGGGCCGCGCTGCCCGAGATCACGCCCGACTTGCCTTGAGCCATATTTTTAATACAAGGACGAAATGTGTTAGCACAAATCATTGTAATTATGTTCTCTGCGTAGTATTGCAACGATTATATAAGTTATGTTGCCATTATTGTTCCCTATAGTCTTTCTCTTCGCCCCTCTCTTGTATCTTTCGCTGTTTTCAAGCCGGCCCAAATGAAAAGCGTCTGATGAGCACGTCCATCGTCATGATAATAATAATCATACGCAATTAGCGGGTAATTTACAGACCGATTGGTCTACAGAGGGAGCACTGTAGGTCGCTGGGAGCGCGGTTTGATGAACCTGGAGTGGAACCGGAATGCTCCAATTTAAATTTCAGCAGAGGAGTGGTCTCAAGAGGAGAGTCTCGCATTTTCATCCTAAAATTTGATCTCAGCGGTATGTCTATGGGAATGAGCCTTACAATCAAGTGACAATCATACTTATTTTTTTTCTGTCAAGAAATAAATAATAAATCCAAATGTTATTTTCTTCGACAGCAGGCCTGCTGCTAAAAATATGCGCTGTCGTTCCAAGCTTCTGCATGGCTGCTGGAACAACAGCAAGCCGCTGTCCATGGTGCTGAAATAGTCTCACTGAGGCACAACTATAGTCAAAAGTTTGGAATATTTTTTACTGATTTATTTTTTGTTAATGAAGAAGTGTCTTATGCCCAGTGAAGAATGCATTCATGTCATCAAAAATACAATGAATTCTTTGATTTTAAATATCTGTTTTTTACTTGCATACATTGTAAAATGTCATTTATTTCTGTGATGACAAAACTGAATTTCAGTAGCCATTATTACTCCAGTGTCATTCAGAAATGATTCTAATATGTTAGGGTAAGTAAGAACAATTTTAAATAAATGTTGCTCTTTTCAACTTTTTATTTCTTGAATCCTGAAAGTGCATGCTAGCTTCCACAACAACTATTATTTGGGCACTGATAAGAGAGCTAAATCAACATTTCCAAAATATGATGCAAGGCTACCACAAATATAGCTTCAGAAAATATTCAATCAAATTTAAAGTGTTTTTTGAACTTATACAGTAGTCAACATTTGAAGTGGATCATAAAAGTTTCCCAAAGTTGTCCTAAGACAAGAATGGGTATTGTTTTTGGTTTTAGGACAACTTTGATGAAAGGTTTTGATCCACTTCAAATGTTGACTACTGAAATGCATCCTTAGTAAAAGCATTGTGATTTATTTCAAAAACATTAAAAAAATGACTTAATATCAAACTTTTGGAATAGTGTTTATCCAGTGACTCTTTCTAAAACGGGTTTACTTGAAAGAGATTGCTATAATATTGTACTGAAAGTAACAAAAGCCTTTTGTGACACCCCTCACTCTTGCACTGAAATAACTTGTGCCCTTGGAACATTACTTTGAATCAAATCCTGTTCCGGCGGTGTAATTGTTGAGGAAGGCAAATAAACTAGTGGCAAATTAAATTCTTGCAGGGCAGTTTGCACAAATAGATTGATAATGTGCGCCAGCCGCCGTAAAGTACGTTGAGGTTTTGATATTACCTGTTCTGCATATTAATGTCTCTCCTAACCTGTCCTTCATCCAGGACAAAGTTCTAAATCTCAGAGAGCCTTGAGCCTCGGAGGCGGTTCATCATCTCAGTGTAATTTAGGAGGACGAACAGGGAAAGGGCAGAGGAGCACAGAACTCCAAAAAAACCTTTGACAGAGAGCGGCGCTATGGAAAAGACGTCAAGTTCAGCTAATTGCCGAAAGAAAATTAGTCATGTGGCTCCAGTCGAACACAGGCGAATGAAACAACGGCCAAGCAAGCATATAAAAGGTGATAATTATCAGATCCGCTGAGACTATGGTACATGCCAGTCTGAGAAAGCTTACAGAAAACCACTCTTGAATTTCGTACATTTAACAGCTATGTCGCAGAAAAGCATCTGATTTTACTGATAAGAAAGCTATTTGGATCAACACCAAGGGACACGTATGGAACGCATAAAAGCATGGATTTGTGGAGTTTTCCCCCTTTAATTATTGTTTACTCTGGAGGAGCTGCTTATCTTGAGAGCGGTGAGTTTTTTTGCATCAGAGGGGAGCCGTTGGTTGTTAGTGCAGTATTGAAAACAGATTAGCGCTTTACCACTTGACACAGTTGGGCATTTCTTTCAAACTTAAATCCCCAATCACAACTCTCGACTGACTCTCAACTCCTCTACCCCATTGTAGAAGAAAACACAAAATTGAAACAACATTATCCCCATTCAGAAGACAAGCTGAGCTCTCTTTGAGGAAAAAAACAAAAATAACGGTGACCTAAGCTACATCCCAGCATCAGGCAGCAGTGCTTGAAGGACTTCTGCTGAAGTGATACTTCAAAAAATATTAAACAAATCTGTCATCATTCACTCACACACTTTGTGTTTGTGTGATTAATCACATCTGAAATATGCGGTTTTTTTGACTGTACATGTATATAAAAACACACACATAAAGTATATATATTTTGATAATATTTGTTTATACATTTAGATATTCATATTATTACATTTGATATCATATATAAATATATTTAATATATAAACATCTATTTTTTAAATATATACATGCATGTGTTTGCATTTATATATACATAATAAATATAGTACACACTTGTATGTTATGTAAACAAATACTTATTTTGCATGCAATTAATCACAATTTATCATTTGATAGCACTAAATATAATATCATATCATATCATTTAATAATGTCTATTATAAATACAAATTTGCATATTTACATATGCACTACTGTTCAAAACAAAATTATTTCATTCAGGAAAAAAAACTGATAAAAAGTGACAGTATTATTTTTTATAGTTATAAAATATTCAAATATTCATCTAATTTTACTATATTTTCAACTATAAAATAATTGTAGACTTGGTGGACATAATTTTTTTTTAAATATCTGCATTAACAATAATGTATTATGTATATAAATATTATGCCAATATATATATATATTATAATATATAATATATACTATTTATATATTATAACAATATAATTAATATTATAAATAATATCTAATATAAAAATATACATAATGAATACTAATATTATTTATATCAATGATTGTATTATTATTATGTTTATATTTATCATTATTATTAAAATTGTTATAACAGTTGGCATATTTAAGAGGTTGTGGAAAAAGGACCAAAAAAGGACCAAAAATTAAAGTTAAAAGTGGATAAAAGCAGTAAGACTCCCCTCATCTGTTAATTGTTGTGCTCAGAGCACCTATCTGCATGCTCCATAAACTTGGCGGCAAAAAGGTCAATATTTTCAGATATATGATGGGCTCTAACAATTTTGGCCACCACTGTACATAAACATTTAGTATTTATTTATTACATGAATCACCAAATCTATAGATAAGAGTAACGAACGAGGGAATTTTCTATTTTTGGGTGTACTATCCCTTTAAGAAAACAAATTGAGGTTTTGACTCACATAAATGCTTCTCATGATGCTTACTGATGATTTCTACAACACGTGAACTCCTTGTTACTTCATTCCCACCAGGATTAGTCCAAGAGAGAGAGAGAGAGAGAGAGAGAGAGAGGTTCTCACCTGTATGTGGCTTCTAACTTCTCCTCATGTCAGTCGCTTCTCTTTAATCAGTGGTTTGGAATCCTGTGACCTCTGACTCCTCGGCTGTCTCACAGCACCTGTGCCACAGGCAGACGTGTCACCTCGCTGTCATGTCAGCTCTTTACAGTGACTGTGGTGTCTGGGTGTCTGGCCCCACAGAGCCCCTGATTGCTCCCCCGGGAAGGTGTTAGAGAGGTGGGCGAAAGCCACCTGCCACTGCCCTACAGCGATGGAGCGAGCGGAGGGCCCGGGGCTCAGCACGACTGCTGGAAATACAACACACGGCGCTGCCAAAGACCATTCCAATAGGGGGGAGAGAGAAAAAGAAAGACGAAATGACTGCACCGTTGCAACGAGTGACAACGCTGGCTCCTTCGAAGTGAAAAACTGTGCCTATGGAGACAGCAAAGTCACTCAGGACCAATTTTCCTTCTGCTAAACCAGGTGCAAGCAATTACATGAAATGATTGGACAATCAGTCAGTCTCAAATACTCCGAAGACACCATAAACTTCCTATCATGTGTTTATGTTTCAGGTGCTGTTTCTGCGCAGCAACCACTCCAAAGGGAGAGAAAGGTGACAATGGAAAAAGCGCTGACATGCTTTATGAGGTATTTCTGTGGAAATAGCCAGCCTGTCAGCCGCTACACGAAAGCATAAACAACCTGTTGTACTTTTTAACTGTTGAATCCTTTAAAAAGACCCAGGGGGAATTTTAAAATACTGCCGCTGAGCTAAATTACATGGAGCCCTTTGGGGACCCTTTGCGAGAACCATATACATTTATTTTGTTTAAAGTATGCAAGAGAATACACCATTAAGAGGGATTTTGGGATAGAGATGGGACAATATAAACCGTACAGGCGTCGATTAAGTGCAGATGAGTGTCAGCAATGTTATAGGCTACACCAAAAAGCAAATCACATCGGTATTTCAGTCATAGTATGCATAGTACACTATACTACTACTAGCTCTTGGCTGCTTTCAAGGCATTTAACAGGTAAACACTAAAGAAGTGTATCAGTGCTTCCAATATCTTTTAATATCTTTTTTATTATTATTTTTTAAGACCAGCATGCCACTTCTATCTCAGCTACAAAATACTATGTCAACTTAATGAACACAAAAATATTGTGCCTAACAAAGATTTTTTAATACTTATTTTACATTTAAATACTGACATTAAAAATGTTCAAAATCCTAAATAAAGTATCATGGTTTCCAAAAATTAAGAAATGTTTCTTGTGCAGTATATTACAATTGCGATTATATTAAATAAAATAGTTAATAGTTATTAAATACTAAATTATATTAAAACAATAATATGTATTGTAATATAATTTCACAATATTACTAATAAACATATTTTTTTATCAAATTTTTGCAGCCTTGGTGGGCATATGAGACTTACAAAATACACATGCTAGTGTATTTAATTTTACAATTCAATATAGTGATATACTATATTATAGATACATTTATTTTATATATATATATTTATTATATTGTATATATTTAATTTTAAATAAATTTTGCCACTGGGAGAAATGTTAAAACAACAAACAAAAAAACTCTTAACACCTTGAGAAATGTAGTTTAAAACTTCTAATAGCCTCTGGATATCCCATTAAAGGTCAAGAATATTTATTACATGAGCTGTTCTCATTGGTGTTTCAGATGACCCAGACAAACCTGCTGACTAATGACTGAAATCCTAGGCACATGTAAGTTATTATATGTACTTGCATCAAAATTTGCCTGACTGACAGCCACCACATAAAACAATCATAAAACCACATTGTAAAAACTGAATTACACATGCACTTAACATATGGCTTGACAAGCACAACTAAAACATATCACAACAGTATACCAAGACTTAATTGCATCGCAGGAATGACAGTTTGTGAGACGTTATTAATGTAACCCACACTGAGCTTATATTTAATTTTTACAGCAACTAGTCAGCAGCCTGTCTGAAACACCTTTAACAAATGCGAACAGCTCAAGAATGCTGATTTGAACAATAGCACAGACATGCTATTACTCCAGCAAAATAGAATAAATATCTTCTGGCTTTCAGTGGTTTTAAGCCATTTAATGTGCATTCTGAAACAAGACTCTTCACATTTTTAAAACACTTTGGCTGGACAAATTCATTGTCTCTAGTGAAAGCACTTCTTTTCAGGCGACGCTACAATGTACAATGTCTCCTGCCAAGTTAATGTGGCACAAACCAGAGGAAATGGGGTCAATTAGATGTCCGACCTCAACACACATCCTGCACCTACATGTAAAGCACTTAAACAGCATTCCAAAGACCTCTACTGGATTACAAGAGCAAATGTTTGTGTCTGCGGACATCCAACCCATCGTCTCTGACATCTGACATGGGCCATGTTCTCCGTATTGGCATGCTTTAATCTCGCTCCGCTCCTGGGAGAACGCAGAGTAACTGCAACACCATTATCTCATGACGGGGCTGAGATGCTGCGCTCACATGCTGTATATTTAGAACAGGCCCCAGGGTGCTCTTTAGGAGGTTAACATCCACTGACCCTGACGCGACCTTCTCTCTGGCACCCTGCCTGACCCATTAGACTTGGCTTTGCTTCTTAAAAGGATTGTTAGAAAGAGCCAGACATCAAGAAAACATACCTGGATGAGTCGTGGAGGGACACATTTCAATCCATATTTCCATTTCAGAGAGCCTGTAAGCTGCACAAAAAGAAGACACGATATTACTTAACATCAGCAATGCTGTGGTGCCAAAAAATAAATAAATAAATAAATGAATGTGGGCATAATGAACCCTTTATGACACGACGGCTTCTCTTATGAATGCTAATTAGGAAGTCATGCTGACATAAACTTTCTGGGCAGCAGAAACACATTTGCTAATTAATATTCATAAGCCTTTGCCATACCAGGACTGTAAACTTCCTGTCTGGTGAAGATGCCATATTTAGCATCAAATAAAAATCATTAAACGTTATAATAATTATTAACATTATATCAAGGAAGTCTGCATTTATCAAGGCTGCATTTATTACAATTTTAAAAAATATATTAATTTTATTTTCAGTGTTAGATGATCTTTCAGAAATCATTCTAATTCATTCATTAATATTCTAATTAACATTTATTTTTATCAGTGCTAAAACAGTTTTGTGGAAATGAATGTATTTCTTAAGGATTCTTTGATGAATTAAAAATTGATGAGTCAAAAGAACAGCATTTATAATTGTTTTTGTAAAACGCAGTTTCTACTGTCACATTTGATCAAATTCATGCATCTTTGCTGAATAGGAATATTGATTTGTAGGAGAATTTGACTAGTTTGCGGCCATATTTTTAATGCAACACATTAAATTTGTCCACACATGACAGTAGTACTGCTTTAAATGGTTACAAATTAAATAAAGTCTGTAAAATCCAGTGAAATCAGCAGTCTTCCAATCTCCTCTGCACCATACAACTACACTAATCTTGAGACAATTTAACCAACCGTTCAGCAGTTCATTTGTGACAGCGTGACCCTGAATATTCAGCTAAGTTCAGTTGAGTTCATTGGCCCTCCCACTTGTGGTGCTCTTGATGACAGGTCTGTATGTGTGTGTGTCAGGATAGCAAGTGACACTGAACAGCGCGCTCCCACAGCCCCTCCTCTCACTCCACCCGTCCATCCGTCACAGCCATGATCTTTAGCTTCATTAGCATGAGAATGGGGAATGATGAGATAGCTTGCATCAAATGCCAGCCGCCCGGGAGACGGTAGCGAAGTGCTGCCCGCCCCTGATACACACACACAGAGTGCCACAAGACTCATTTTAAAGAAATAGTTGCACATTTGCCACACACACACATACACATGCATGAACACACACACATAGCTCTTTCATCATAGCTCCTCAAGGAGCATCTGCCAGATATCTTCAAACTGGTTCGTACTCTGTCGTCTTAAGTCGCTGCAACTAGTTCAAAGAGTCGCCCTGCTAACATTCACTTCTGTTAGAGAATCTGCTGACTTTTTAAATCTATGCAAAGCGGATAGTGGATGTTTAAAATGTAATAATGCAAAAACTTTTTGCTTCTGATGCTGTGTTTGATTTATAATATATAATGTAAAATATGTAAAATATATATATATAACAACATATATTTAAATTAATATAGACATTAATTAAAAAATATATATTTTGTCAAATATATATCTTGAATTTCAGGGACATTTTATCCACAGGCTCCATAATGCAGGAAGATGCAGCTCTGTGTATTTATCATCAATCAACTGTATGAAATGTCAGATGACCAAAGTGCGTTAAATGCTTTCATAATTTTAATTCTAATTAATGTAATTAATAAATAATAATTCAAATTAACATATATATATATATTAGATATTTTTTCTCAATGCATGCAATGCATAAAAATAGATTTTTAACAGTTAAAACACAAATAAATCACAAAACTGTGGAGTTACAATTAGCATGAAAGAGCTTTTCTTTTAACATTTTTCTCTCATACCATACATTGATATGTGAACTACTCCCAATTTTACTTTTCATTTTATATATATATATATATATATATATATATATTAAGGGTGTGAAGAGACACTTATCCCACAAGACGAGATGAGACAATGGGTTCAAGAGAACGAGACGAGACAAGATTTTTAGACTTTTTAAAAATAAATCCTCACTGATAAAATATTTGGGGAAAAAATATTTTATTCAACAAAAACATTCTAAAAAAAATGTCAACCTTAAAAAATAAAAATAATAAACCTTTTGAAATGAAACTTTTAATGACAATTTTAATGAATCACATGCAGTAATAAACATGTGAACACTGCAAAATATTTTGCCACAAACTGACAAATAACAATAAATAACAAAAAATGTAAAATAGTATAAACAAATAAAAGCAAATAACAAAGCGATTTTTTTAAACACTTAAACAAACTGAGCAAAGGCCAGCTTAAAGGCCAAAGTAAACTTCAGCCGTCTGCATTACGTCATTTTCGTCATCAGGAGGGCTCGCGGACAGCTGCACACCCTGTCCGGGCGCAGGCAATGTTTTGAGACCGCACGGACTGTCTTCGTACAACAGTGTATGCGTGAGAAGAATGCTGAAAGAGTGCAAATCAATTGGTGGCATTGCGCATTTATCGAGCTCGTCCGTCCGCGATAATTTGCGATATTCTTTGAAAGCTGTGTGGACGCGGCTGTGCGCGAGACAGAACAGAACGCGGAAAGTGAAGCATACAGTACCAGTGCCTTAAGTCTGCCTACACAGTGACCGCTGAAAACCATTTGGAATTTGTGTCAGCACATCATAAATAGAACGTGGCAGCAGTTTCCTGTCAGAGATTACTATCGCGAGGATATAGCCAAGTCGCATCTCACGAGATCTCGTCACACCCCTAATATATATATATATATATATATATATATTTAAATATGAAATATATGTAATATCAATTTAAATGTATAACAAATATTTGATAATGTGTAATGAAAGTGAAAGGTGACTAATGTAGCAGGTAAAGGTCTTTCATGCATTCATGGAGAAAAAACTGTTAAATATCTACTGTGTTCAGCAGAGGAATGAAAGTCATGTCTCTTTGAAAAAGCATGAAGATGAGTAAATAATCACAATATTTTCATTTGTGGGTGAACATAAGTTGCTAAAGAAGAAACTGATTATAATGTGCTCACTATATCCATGGAAATGTTCAGTGATTGAATTTAACAGCACTCTTGCATCATCTTTTGCAACAAACCTAAAATGTGCTCTGCACGAATCTCTCTCTCACTCACTCTCTCTCTCTCTCTTTTTTCTTTGTCTCTCTCTCTCACTCTGTGTGTGTGTGTGTGTGTCTGAGTCATGCACAGATGACATTAACATTTATATATGGACTGTAGACAAGATAACACAACAATCTACCTTCAGTATTATCATACAATAAGTGCAATGTGCCGACAGAATACAGAATGAGAGAAGGAGAGAGATGAAGAGAGAGAGAGAGAGAGAGAGGGAGAGAGGCAAATAAATCATTTCATGACTTTCACAGGATGTAGAGATTGCTCACTGTTTTCTTGAAAACACCCTCATTAGTATCTTTCCTCCAAATTAGGCAGCAGACATAAGCTAAAACTGTGCAATCTAGTAGTCAGTTGAATTATGGGTAATGAGGTTATTGCCACTCTTTGTTAAGGACTCATGTTAATAATGTCTTGTTGGAGATGGTGTTTTTATTCTTATAGCACAGGATGTACATTGACAGACAAAGACTAGAATATGACATTAGAAGTTAGTTTACATGAAATTAAAACTATTTACTCATCTTTATGTTTTTATACAGTACAAAACTACATGAGTAACATTATTTCTTTGATAGCTTAAGTATTAATTTTAAGCTTTTTTACAGTTGTTTCTAATGACATGTTCTAATCTGGACATACAGTAGTTTACAGTAGGACATACAAATGAATCGTTACAGAACCATTTAGAAAAGCATCTTGGTGTGAAGAAACTCTTAAAAGAAACATTATTGACATGAGGATGCTTTAACATCCATGAAACCTTTGCTTTGGAGAAAAGTTTTTTTTTTTTTTTTGGCGTGTATTTTTAAGGATTATTTTGGGGAACCCAAAAATAGTTCCTCTATGGAATGGCTATGAAAACTACCTTTTGCGATCTTTATTTTTAAGAGAACCATTGAAAATTAACATTTAAGGTACTTTCTGGAACCACCAATGTTATTAAATGATTTATTTTTAAGAGCGTAGATTCAAATTCATTTCAGATAAATGCCAAAAAAACCTTTGACACAAAGTTTATTAACTAACAGCGATTTAAAAAAATCCTCATAATATTTTACCAAGGCCTAATTGCAGCTGTAGTAATTATTGACTTTAAAATATCATTTAAAATCCACATTTAGATTTCTGTTTTTCATTTGGCTACAGCTAAAGTATGCAAATAAGGTCTACAAACAAACCCTTAAGATGAAAGGACAAATCTTTTATAAAGGACTGCTATTCTTTTTCAAATCCTTCCACCTCCTCTATCTGTAATTAGGGAGGCAGAGGAAGATGATATTTACTGTAATTGGCTTCTCAAACATCTTAATTAGCAGAAATCCAGTAAAATGCAACTCATTAAGAAATGCTTTGCCATGTGATACATCAGTAGGTTATTTCCATGGAAACTTGACGGAAAGCGAGAAAAGTTGCACTTCCTCCTTACATAAGAGCTCTCTCTCTCTCTCTCTCTCTCTCTCACACACACACACACACACACACCATTTAGATTACACTGAGTTTTCTCTCTAAAACAGATGTATGTAATATGGACACAGCTGTTGAGGTCCATCTCCAGTTGTGCTCCCTCCTCCTAATGACCTCCATATGTCGATCACCCTCACACATATACACATACACACATCAAAATAACACAGATCGTCAACTACGGCCCTTTGATATGCACGGTCTCACGGGACCAGAGGCTCGCTCACACACACAGGTGTCTAAAAGTGCCTGCGGTGGTGACTCAGTTGCTCTTATTCTATCAGATCTCCTCCTGAGCCATATGGGAGATGTACGTGAATGTACCTAATTACCATATAAAAGCAGGTCAAGTGTCCAGTATCCCAGAACACTGACCCCATTTAGTGTCGACTTAATGTCTTAACTCGCAGACTGCCTTGAAAGCACTCTGACTGCCGCTGAACTTGATATTTTTCCACTCATAATAACCACTACAAGAGTGGTAATAGCCTGAACGTGTTTTGCAAGTTGTTTTTGAGGGGCAATATTAATTAGTGATAAAGTTTGGGGACAGGCCCCAGGGCTCCCAGCACTCTTTAAATGGCACGTACACACAAAGAGATCTTCACTCTAATGCGTCAGTAATTTGTTCAGTGCTCAGAGAGGGTTTTCGATGCTGCAGGACCGTCACATAAACACTAGAGAAACACAGAGGCCCACATGGCTTCATCTCCAGAGAGATTCTAAACCGCAGGCTCAGTGCGATAAACACTGTTCCAGAGATTCACACATCAGGTATTATCATTGCAATCCATAGAATTCTACCTTATTTAAAGTATACGTAACTGTATGACATAAACTGTAAAAATTATAAATGCTTGTATTTGTACTTCTTATGACCCCTGAAATTGATTTCAATTTTTGGAATGAATCAAGGTTTAGTCACATGCAGCCTAATCATTTGTTAGTCAACTGAAGCTCAATTGGAACAAAATATCATTATGTGAAGTAATAAAGAAATAAAGAAACAAATCTTTGAGTGTAGTTCAAATTAATAGATAGCAAGAGGCTGAAATTTTGAATCCAAAATACTTTCTATTCGCAATTGCAAGTTATGTGACTTAATATATTGGAATTCTTGGACTTTATAACACAATTGTGTGATTTCTCTGAATTGTGAGAGAAAGTCCAATTTTGAGCGTAAAAAAAACTGATATGTTCTCACAATTCTGACTTTATATCTCACTATTCTGAGAAAATAAATCAGAATTGTGAGTTTGTATCACACAAGTCTGAGAAAAAGTGCGAGACAAATCAGATTTGTGAGATAAAAAGTTGCAAAAACCTTTTTTTTTCATTCAGTGGCGGAAACGGGCTTCCATACTAAAGTTTACCATCAGTGAGGTTTAATAAATGAATAGTTTATTAACTTAAGATGCATAAATTGATCCTACGTTATAGTAAATAATTTTTATAATGTCCCAGAATAGTTCTTTTGTATCTTTTGAGCTTTTTTTTTAAAGAAAATCATGGTTTCAACTAAAATAATAGCAGCACAACTGTTTTCAACATTGATTGTAATGAGAAATGTTTCTTGAGCATCAAATCAGCATATTAGAATTATTTTTGAAGGATCATGTGACGCTGATGTAATGGCTGCTAAAAAGTTTTGGCTTTGCCATCACAGGAATAAATAATATTTTACAATATTTATAAGTAGAAACCAGAAGTTTACATCCGTCTTTGATAATCCAGTGCTATATGCTATCCAAAGTGGCTTGTGATCCAATCCAACCAAGATTCCTGATGAATCCAGGGACCATCTACCAACCAATGTTTGTGCCAAAACTAGACCATCCAAAAAAAAACCAAACAAACAAAAACCTTAAAATGTATATATATATACACATATATATGATTGATTTGGGTCACTTTGACCCAGAAACACAATTTGAGTCTCAGCACTTATAACTCAATGGCTTTGAGTCCATAGAAATGAAACAATTATCATTAAAAGCAAAGACTTTCCTTTTAACTTTAGTGCACAGAACTAAAATATGTTTCAGGGTCAGAGTGACACAAAATCATGAAGCAAGTCATAGATAAATGCACATTTTTAAAGATGATGACGTGCTAACAGATTTATCATGAAACCCTTCACTTAATGAAATCCAATTACAAGTGGACACTAGAGATGTATGTTAATTCCAGGCGTAAACAGCAATTGGTTTTGGTTGACCAATCATGATTAAATCACCCGAGACAGATGCTAATACAGGTGTAAACAAGTCTAGAGTCAATGTGGTTCACAGCACCCCATTCCAATATGTGAAAATCTATCATCCCTACATCTCTTTTTTTGTACTGGACAGACTCTTTTTTCTCATATATTTTATCAGTATACATAACCTTGTCATTGATAGCATCATGCTTCACCAGCTGAGCTACAAGAGCTCTTTAGCATTTAAGCACAATAAGCAATTTCGGCAAACGGCCTAACAGACCCAAACACACACGACAAGCAATTAGCCATTGACAATCTGCTGTTTCTGAAGGTCCATCTGATTTTTCCATGTAATCTGTCTGAATCATCATCAGGACAAGACAGGGATGATTAAAAGGAAGGCTTTGTACGGTTAGGCTCCCCAAAAACCCAGTTTCCTAAACCCACACAGCTGCAGTCTGTTCCTTTTGGCTCGGATTCCCCTGCCTTGTCAAGACACAGTTTAGAAGCAAAGCGAGATGTCAATACGCATTTCAGGAGAGTAGGGAAGCAGGCAGGAGTCACCTGGCTCACAGCGTGACAGATGCCCCACCGAACCGTCAGGAGAAAAAGCGCCACTGATAAACTCACGGCTGTCACACGCATGCAAAGATGTCAACCCCCAGGGTTACTCGTTTGCGGTATATTATGAATATAAAAGGGCTCTGCAAAAGTTAGATTTGAAGAGTTGGCTAAATTTCCGTTTATGAATTGAAGTGAAATGGCCACACCATACAAGAAGATAAAATAGTATCTATTGGAATGACAGGAAGAGGAATTTGCTGAAATGATATATATATATATATATATATATATATATATATATATATAAAAGAAAATCACATGCTATACATTCTGGAAAATTAAATTTATATATCTATCTATCTTTATTTCTCAATTCTTTCTCATCCTTCTATCATTGTATTTAATAGAATGTATTTTCAATTCTATTCTGGATGGTGCACAACCTGTAAGTTCTGTATACTGCTGGTTTGCCGAACGTGTTTGACTTTATTTTTTTGTCTTTTTGACCAAGCAATTTGGTATGCATCTGCAGCACACGTGGCCATCTGCAAACCTGTATATTTATGTGTGTGCTGAGTGACCAAGTCCCAGGGTCTGATGGGGTTTCAGGCAGCAGAACAGGCTGCGGGAAAGATAAGATTCCTGGGTGGGTTGGCTGCAGGCAGGGGCCTCTGCACCCTCCTCCACAGGCCTGCGGCGACGAGAGGAGGGGAGCGTTATCAGGCCAGCACAAGGCAGGCTGGGTACACACTCCCCTCCCCCTTGCTCTTTTTTTTAACTTTCCTACTCTGTTTTACTTTCTCTCGCCTGGCAGAACTGTGTGAGCGCACCCCTGCTGTGCACTCCTGCCCATGGGAGCAATCTCCCCGTACGCCACGCTAAACATCTGCATGTATGTGTTTGAGCGAGAGTGTTTTCAGAGGAGTGGAATCGCAGGTGGAAAACAATTGTCTCTCTCCGGAGCTAAATATCAGGGCTGGGAGAGCTGAGGAAAGAGGGAATGTGTCTGAGTATATTTCGGGTGTACAGCAGCGGCGGTCCATATCAACTGAACTCAGCGATGCTACTGGTAACAAAAGCAGATGAACAGAGGAGGAGGGGGGGGGGGGGTGATCGAACAATACTGTACATGCCAACTGACTGAAAGAAATCCAAGCAATCACTCCTCCATCGCAATTTTCTGTTGATGAAAATGAACGCAAGTTCTCCAACAGCCTGCTAATAGCAAATTAGCCTGTTTGTTAGGGAAAAATGTAATCAGCATGAAGAGGTGAGAAGATACTTGAAGGTTAATTGGAAGCAGCCCTTCTGTAAATGTCAACTGAAATTTAGGGTCTGCTCTCCGCCGTTGACTCTACACTCAGACACCCTTACTCGGGATAAGCTTCCTCAGACCGTGATGTCGCTCAATCTAAAAGCCCTCTTCTCTCGCTTCCTCTCAGAACAAAGAGCAGGGCGCATGAAAACATGGAGAACAAAAACCAATATACTTTCTCTGTTTGGGAGAGGCTCTGTTCCAAAACCTGCTGTAGTGAACTGACACAGATTTCGTTTTTTCAGAACAAACTATTCGTGCATGTATACTGTATATACACACAAAAGTTTCAGGGCCAGTAAGTTTTTTTTTTTTTTAATGCATTAAATTGTTCAAAAGTGAAAGTAAAGTAATTTAGAATATTAAATAAATGCTGTTCTTTTCTTATCATGGTTTCCACAAAAAATATTAAGCAGCGCAAATGTTTTCACAATTTCACAAAGAATAATAATTTGATTAAAAATTCTGTCATCATTTACTCACCCTTAATTAGTTTCGTATTGTAAAATTTGTATGATTTTCTGTGTTCTGTCGAACATAAAGGAAGTTATTTTGAAGAAAGTTTGAACCAGGCTGTTTGAGGTCATCATTGACTAGTATAATATTTTTTTTTCGTACTATGTAAGTCAATGGTGACCCAAAAAAGCCTGGTTACAATCTTTCTTCGAAATATCATCTTTTGTGTTCGGCAAAACAAAGAAATTCAAACAGATTTGGAACTACTGAAGGGTTAGTAAATGATGACAGAATTTTCATTTTCCTGTTTAAATATCAATATCAATACCTATATATATACGATAAAAAATACTGGCTAATAAAAATATATGATGATATATTGATATATAAAATAAAATAAAAAAAATATATATTTTTTTGCTTTAAGTTCTGTTACACAACAACTTCTCTTAAGATATTCAGCTCAAACTTTCACTGACAACCAAAACAGAGAGCATGGCTTGTTAAGCAGTAATTTATGTGGAGCAATACCTATTGGTTGGAAAAGACGGAGAACAAAGGAACTGGATGTTCAGACCTATATAAACTTAAAGCATAAGTAATCCAGACCTTGATGAGTAAGATTTACTGTGAAATCAATGGCTAAATCTACTGCAGGGAACAAACAGACAAAAGAGATACACTAGGCCAGTTAAAACATAAAACGCTAGGGGACACTCTGAGATGAAAAAGGCCATTTTAATCTAATAGCAGGCACTGAGACAAATATTGGCAAAGCGAGTGTTCGCACTGCCATTAAAATGACCTGGCCAGAATGCTGTTGGTTTTAAGATGATGCGGAAAGACACACAACCAATCGAAGCAGGCCATCAGCCTTATGTGCCAGAGCCTTGCACATCACTAAAGCCGCCAGAGTGACAGCGGTTGTCGATATATCGATGGGATGTCAGGAAGTCTGTTAGGCTTCTGCCGCATGCAGACGATGAACTGCCAGTTCCGTGTTTCCGTTCCTCCAACTGCCCAAACCTCAGACGCAGGCCGTGATGAAACGGAAAACACCTGTCCTGTTCGATCTGCCGTATCAGCCACACGCACGAAGCCCAGTCGCACGGCCAGATGAACATGTAATGAAGAGAGAGGAAGTGGGGGATGGAGGTGATGGAGTGAGAGCAAGAAGAGGTTAACAAGGTAGAAAGAGAGCAACTCCAGCTGCGCTAATGTCGCCATCTAATACTTCTCATTAATTAAGCCCACAAACAATAGTGTTTCCCAGGCAACCAGTTACCTTAGATGGACCTGATACATGCAATCTCGAAATACGCCAGACAGCTGGAAATCCGTTCAACACGCCGCGGCACATCTACAACACACTGAACAGGAAACATCACAAATGAGAAATTTATTCGAATTAGACTGTGACAGCGATTCAAATCAGTTTTGCCGTTAATGATTTCTGCCTTCTAAAAATAATATGATACCGGCATGCTGCATCTGTATTAAGTGGAAAAGGACAGCTGTATCTGAAATTCTGGAGATTTAATTGCTTCTGAATTGGCTTGGCATCAAGCATGATCCATCCAAACAAACACTCGATGCTTTTCAGGAAGTCATAACATGCTGCTGGTCTTAAGAGAATTGCAGTTTTGCAAATAAGAATACAATCCCATTGAACTTTGAAATCCAAATAAAGGAAATTAAAAGAAAAAGATAAAAATTAAGTCCACATGTCACTTTTTAAAGACAAATAATGGAATAAACAATGCTATCTCGTGGCAGTTCATACTTATTTTACAAGGTGACAAATTTGTACAACCTTACTAATATGAATTTGTACGATTTAACTGATGGGTAGGTTTAGGTTCGTACAAAATTCATGCAAATCCTGTGCAAATCTTATAAATACATTAAATTTTGCAAAAATCGTATGAATTTGTAAAAGTGAGGTTGTATGAATTAGCCACCTCATACAATACATATGAATTGGCGTGATATTGGGCTAATGGATAGGGAGTTAGACTTGTTACCCAAAGGTTGCGGGTTTGAGTCCTAGGTCCAGTGGGAATTGTAGGTGAGGGGATTGAATAGCCAATGCTCTCTCCACCTTCAATATCGTGACTGAGGTGAGACCCTTGAGGCACTGCTCCTCGGGCACCGAAGCATTGGCTGCCCACTGCTCTGGGTGTGTGTGCACTTGCATGGGTTAAATGCAGTGCACAAATTCCAAGTATGGGTCATCATACCTGGCCACAAGTCACTTCCCTTCAAATAATAATAATTTGTAATATATCCATTGATTTCAACTTATTTATATCTTCACTGAGATTTTTATTTTTATTTGCTAATCTGTTGGAACTGTTCACATCGTTGACATAATTGCTTCTTTGACAAATAAAAAGTTAAAAAGAATAGCATTTAAAATATAAATATTTTATAAAATAATTAAAAAGGTCTAAAACATTATTGAGGTCTGTATTTTTTTATTCTTTTTTTTTTTTTAAATGAATACTTTTATTTTATTTAAATTGATAAAAGTTAATGATATTGTTAAAAATTATTTCTATTTTGAATAAATGCTGCTCTTTTCAACTTTTTATTCATTGAGGGATCCTGAAAAAGTATCACAGAGTCATAAAAAAATATTAAGCAGCACATTAAACCATGAATCAGTCGTGGAATGATTTCTGAAGAATCATGTGACAGTGAAAACTGGAGTAGTAGCTGATAAAAATGTAGCATTGCATCAAAGAAATAAATGTTTAAATAAATGTTAAAATGAAAAAAAAAATTTCTTCTGTATTTTTGCTAAAATAATATATGCAGTCTTGATGAGCATGAAGTTTTCTTTAAAATCATTAAAAACCTTACTGATTCCAAACTTTGAAAAGCTGTGTATATACACAGGTGCACCTAAATAATATATATATGTGTTTTTCAGAAACTTACGACTTTAACCCTCAGACTTGTTATTTTATGTCTGTTTGTGCTCACACTGAAACTCAGTGATTTTCCCGCGTAATTGATTTAGAACTTTGTACCACAGAAATCCGAATAAGTTGAAAAACGAGCATCTCTTGATCATCAGAGGTTTCTAGACATAAATCGAAAACACATATTTTCATTTGGCTTCTTTGTGATGTTGTGCAAGTGGGCTGTGATCCGTGTACGTGCCAGCAACATCTCAGAGCCTCTGCCAGGTAGATTAGCTCAGAGAAGCGAAGCAGAACCGTGCCTCTGATGCGCCGTGGACGTATGCAAATGCGCAAGAAACGCACAAACAATTCAATCACTTGCCTTCCTTTCTGCGACGCATGCACAGACATGATATCTGAAGTTTCAACAAGCTTACAGAAGCTAAGAACCAGTTTCAGACCCACAGAAACTTCTCCTGTAAGTTGTGTTTACAAAATGCTTCGGTAACAGGCCATTGAGAGATGGCCCCAAGCTTCTCAGTCTAAGTGGGTTTACAGCAAATATTAGTCTTTTTTATCAAAACACCATGATGTTGTGGTGCGTTAATACCAGGGAGATCTTTTTCAGATAAAATGTTAATCATTTAGCGACAATGTTTTGTGATATTTTTTCATAGGATCTATTAGGAGTGGGTGATATACTGTACCGGTAGACATGAACAATCTGTAGTAAATTGTCAACTACTAGAGATTTTGGACTATAGTCTCTATTGCAGTTGAATGTGACATTGTCGTGCAATGTGTTGACGAAAATCATTGATATTTTGCTGCTTTATGGGCCTTGAATGGTTAAATACACACAACTGTATGTGTCAAAATGCTCCTCTTTGCAAGTATCCTTATAAACACAATAATTTAAGTGAAAGCAAACAGCTGAGAAAGAAAACACGTTTAACAGTTTATGAGATCCGTGACATCAGTCTATTATTTCTGCTGTCTGTCATTCATGTTAATCACACAACAAAAGAGAAAATCTCTTACTGTTCTCGACTAAATCACTTTACTATTTACTTTAATAAGAAGAAATATATATTTAATTTACAAAAAGTGTTTTTATACATTGAATTGCTTTGTACAGTGAATTGCATTTTTTATTTATATTTATTTTATTTATACCCTAACCCTTTTATTATATTTTTTCTCCGAATGGTGGACACAAGCTTCCATAAGGATCCCATCAGCGGACTAACTGTCGGCCAATTACCACAGCAAACAAACCCTATGCATAGCACCACCTTTATCGGCTCATCTGTGTTTGTTAAGAGTAATCCAGTTCGTTTTAAGCTAATATGCGATTAACGATGTGTCTAGCGAACGTGCCGCCCGCATAATTGTGCCACTCTGATACAAGCTAATGATTTGATGAACAAATTATTGATCTAATGGTCTGAGCCGACGCACCACAGGTAGGCCGATAAATAAATAAGGCTCCAGTTCTCCCGGACGGTGGACTCGTCAATCTTGGGAATTGCCTCTGGAGTGCTTCAGTCAGTTAACATTTTAGAAAACCGTCACCCCATTAATAATAAAGCCATATTAACATAAGTGAATTCCTCCACCGTGTAGGATTCACTGAGGCAGTTATTAAAGTCCAATTTGGCCCCATTAATAATGCATACACCTTTGACTCTCCAGTATCAAGATTATGTGGAATTACAGAGGGCATACATTATTTATCAGCGACATTCAATTGGGGACCTTGATGAGCCTTAATTGGTGGTTGGGGGTGTCATTAGGCTGTCTCTGATGAGACCTGTCAATCAACCCTCTTGTTCCTCTGATGCACACACTCGTGCACATACCTGGCCGTATCCTAGATGCCACCTGTGCCACCTGTGCCAAGGAGGATGACAGCAGCAGTTCCTGCCTTCACCGGGTTGCGCCCTCTTGTCCATCAGACTCTTTTGAAGGGGTTTTGAGAGGGATTGGTATGCCACAGAGCGCAGCATGGACACTGGCCTCTGTGTCTCTCTGACCCTTCTCTTTCTATCAGCCTACCTGCTTTAAAAGTTAATGACTCCCAGCTCTTCCCGGGCCGTGGCAGAAGGTTGCGGGGTGGTTAGACATACAATGCATCATTCTCCACGCGTCTGTCCTGTCAGTCAGTCAGTCACACGTGTCAGGACGGGGACTCAGGGCTGGTCGAGGCACCTGCAGCTCGTGGGTCACACAGTGAGAACTGCTGACGGAAAATCAAAAATGAACAGTTATTCATGGAAGTTGACTGATATGTAAAATGCATTTGGACTTATTTGCCAGACAATTTTATTTAAAACAGCTTATTCAGTGCGTTCAAGATAAACGCTTTTTTAGTATGCGAGTGGCATAAAACCTGAAACAACAATCTTGGTCTACAAAGAATGTTACAAAAATTTTACAATGTTACAAATTCTAACAGATAAAACAAAAGTTATTTATATATATATATATATATAGGGTGTGTCATATGAAGTGACAGAAAAATAATAAAAAGAAAACTCTAACATTGAACATAAACCTCTAACCTCTATCTATTTGTAACTCTAAGAATGAAGATACTTTTATTCCCTTGTTATTTGTGTGTGTGTTTATTTATTTATTTTTACATTTTTGATATGTCACACCATAGGACACAATGCAAATTTTATTTGTCAATTTCACACACACACACACACACACACACACACACACACCATTTGCTGCTCAACATAATTTCTTTTATCAAATGTTTGAGTAAAAAAGTAAAAAAAAAAACACCTTATACTGTCTTTACAGTTCAATTTATGAGTGTTTAGCCTAAATTAAAAAAGACTCTGATCTGAGAATGTAGTGTAGTATATAAGTATAATGATATTCTGTTTGAAAGTTTGGGATCAGAAATTTTTTAAATGTTTTTGTAAAGTCTCTTATGCTAAAAGTTGCTTTTATTTGTTTCAAAAACCAGAAAAAAAAAACAGTATCATTATTGCAATTTTAAAAAATGGTTTATTATTTTAATATAATTTAAAACCTAATTTTAGCTGAATTGAAATAATTATAATATGATAATAAATCAGAATATTGTAAATAAATCAGAATCATTTAATGTGACACTGAAGACTAAAGTAATAGATGATGAAAATTCAGCTTTGCATCGCATTAATAAATGTAAATTTTCAGTATATTAAAATAGAAAATTTGACAATGATATTTCACAACATTTCTATATTTTTTAATCAAATAAACACATCCTTGATGAGCAGAAGAAACATCATATATACAAAATATTTTTTATTTTAGGTTAAAATAAGACCAAAACTATGAATCTTTTGTAAGACTTGAACCGAAAAATATTAGTATTTAGAAGAATCTGACAAGTGTCAACACAAGTCTAAATTAAAAGTGAATTTCCAGGCAGAAACGGATGTTCAGACAGCATGGTAACCCTACCCACTCACAGAAAATGAACAGTGCGAGAGTGAAAAAAGGTAAAAAGCGAGGAGTGGCGAAAAATGGAACATGTGAAAAAGTATCTTGGCATTTGAAGATGTACTTATATAAGTTGGAATGGAACATGGCTGATCCTGCTTATTAGCCGAGCTTCATTCACACATCTGCACCCCGGGTGAACAGAGGTTTCTCTCAGCTTCTGCACTTCCAATCTTTCTTACAAAAAAAAAAATCACTGATGAAACTGATCCGCAGAAATATTGCAATATTGTAAGTCTAAATAGCATGGCAGAGTTTACAGATGGATTCTCTATTGTGGCCCTACAAAAACAAAGATGTCAAATCCCCCCAAAACACAACAACTACCATCTGAGAATACGTGCAAGTTATAAACAGCATGCTAGAGCTTATAGCTGCATTGCCTGGTGAATAACACACACAAATTGTGCTACAAAGATGTCAAAACAAAGCAAACAACTGCCATTTGAGAACGGTGATTTCTCAAAGAAGAAAAACAAAGATTCTGATCTACACCATCTTGCAAAACATCTTGAAGACACAACAGGGAGTGCCAGATTTTCGACTTGCGGTTAAAAATAAAAGTAAAAATTGGAGCTTAAAAATCGATTTACCTCTGACAGCAACCATATGATTCAATGAATATCTGTTGTTTGCTTACTGTTTCTTACATTCCCAGCTTAACTCGCTCACCAGACTCACAATACCAGGAAATTTGAGCCGTTTCTGAATAAAAAAGGCATCCACTAAATATCCTCCCTGTCTCTATCCATCACTTTAAATGTTACCTACTCTCCAATGGGATGCCATCGGATATAATTGGCAATTCATTTTAGGTCCTGACAATATAGTGGAGTCATTTTGCCCACATTCAAACAATACCAGAGCGGGATAAAGCCCATGTGTCAACCGTCCTCTCCATTACAGCGTGCGCCGATTGCCTCATCTCTGTGGCCACCTCGTGCACATAATTGTTTTCTGCCGCTCTTCCTGCAGCCAAATTACACACCCTCCCTCCTCCCTTTGGCAGGGCGTGAGGAAGAGCAGCGGCGACGGCAAACAAACACGCATATGCATACACACACACAAAATCCTCACATGCTTCACTTTTCACTTATCTTTACTTCTTAACGAAAGGCTTCTGGCTAGAATATATCAGTCTTGTGCGCTCAGGCCTGAAAACACACTCATATGATGCAACACTGGCACACATGGACTGATCTACACATCATTTTTCAGGAAGTCAAACCGACAGAGATGTCCAGGTTTGTGGGCATTATGAGAGAAAAGCATAAAATGGGGAGAAATTATAATGTATTTCTAAAAGGTGGTTCCTAATTGAGATGTCACTTTCAATCAAACGTTTCGATTTTGTGAATTTATAAAAAAAAAGGGATGTGATAGTTACATGTAGGAGTACTATAATGCAAAACTGACTTTTTAATGTTTTCTTTTTAAACCATACATGCCAACAAAACTGTTCTAGCACATTTCTTAAATTAACTTTACATTTGCTCATAATCTGGTATCTGTCAAATTACCATATATCATATTCAAGGTAATGGGTAATGTGCTATACCATATGAGACCAAATACAATTCAGAACCTTTGTAATGTGGGATGGTGAATTGATGCAACACTAAAACAGCTGATGAATTTCTGAATTATGAAACTGCATGAGAGACTGCGGCGGTCCCTGTGCAGTCTGATCATTTCTAATCCATTTTCTAATCTACTATGGATCAGGTTTGTGTTGTAGTTTTTAATGACATATTATGTATTGTATATACAGTGGCTCTGAAAAGTGGAACCCAAAAGGGATCAGAATGTAGTGGCAAAATACCAACACACCTTCTTTGGCAAGTAAAAATAGTTTGAAAAAAGGTATATTTTAAAAAACAAAAAACAGTACATGAATGATATAAAGTAAATAGCTAAATAAGTAAATTTAAGCATCAAATAATAATTTGCAATTTAAAAAATCAATTAAATACATTTAAATTAAATAAATTGTGCTGTCAAATGATTAATCATGATGAGTTTTTTGTTTATGTAATATATGTGCATGTTTATGTGGTTTATGAGGACAGAATTTGTATAATGACATGGTTATGACATAGGTATTACAATATGAAGGTGATTTATGAGGAAGTTTTCAGTGTCCCTGTAATTCAAAAGGCTTAAAAAACACACTAAATGGTGTTTTTTTTTTATCTAAAAATGCACAGTTTCCTGTAAGGGGTAGGTTTATGTGTAGGGTCAGTGTATGGCAATACCACCTACAGTCTGTACAGTATAAACATCATTACACCTATGGAGAGTCCCCATAAATCACAAAAAACAACATGTGTGTGTGTGTGTACTGTGTGTATATATTCTAAATACAGTATATGAATCTACACACACATATATTTTAATTATATATTCTAATGATTAATGTACATATTTATATTGATATAATTTATATTATTTATAAATAGCTACTATACTAATAAAACATTTTTCTTAACACAGTACACACACACACACACACTCCAACATACCCAAAGTTCATTCAACGTTCAGCACGAACTTAACCTTTCAGGTCAAAGTTGTTCAGTAAGTATCTGCATGCAAATCCAGACTCTCAGTGTGCTGTTGTTATGCAATTTACAGTTTCATCACAATAATGATATGCATTACAAAATAGCATCTGTTAAGTATTTCAAAGAGGGGTTGAAGGGGCCCATAAAGTTCGAGAAGGTCTTCCCACAGAAATAGTCCTCTGCTATTTCACTTCAGCTGCTGAACAACACTAAAGAGTTCTGTCCTGTCATCGCTGTCATTTATGCAATGCATAATTCATGTGTTTGCATCGCACATATGCATACATAACATGCAATGAGAGTGTTTTCAGCATCCGAGCTTCCAACAGGGGATTTCAACTTCCTCTCCTCTACATTAAAGCTGCCTGGTTTATATTCCACATTCCAAGTGTTGCACAAGATTACAGTATTACTGACCTTGGCGGCCTGCATTCATTTTCACAGAAGAGTCTTGAAGATGAGGAGGAATGAATCTCTGTGGTTCTGGAGAGTGCATGGAAATACTCTGGTGTGATGCTCTGTGCTGTTTCTCAGGGCATCTCACCCGCCCAATGAGAGGTGACTCATTTTGTGGCCTTGT
Organism: Enteromius radiatus; assembly: GCA_032357445.1. Taxonomy (NCBI): domain Eukaryota; kingdom Metazoa; phylum Chordata; class Actinopteri; order Cypriniformes; family Cyprinidae; genus Enteromius; species Enteromius radiatus. The sequence continues at coordinate 1,241,661 of JAUCMS010000048.1, forward strand.
TAGAGGAGACTGAGGAGAAAGAGAGGGAGAGTGAGAGAATTTGACAGGGCTATGCTGTTAATTGCTTCTTTGCAGGAGGCTTCGTCTTCACAAGGTCCCTCTCCCCCCTCTGCGCTTTCTCATTGTACAAAGACGTACAGGTGGAGAAAGCATAGCGAAAGGATTTGAGCCCGGCGTGCACCTGCCCCCCTGAAGCCAACCAAACACAGACTTCAGTGCTTCTCTACAGGAGTCCTGCTCTGTGGCCACAAAATCTCTAAGATCCGTTTCTCTCATCTTTGCTATCGAATCGTATTGTCTTTTGTTGTTTTATCAAACTCGGTCTCGTTTCCCAGAGGAAATGTTTATTGCTCTTTCACAGCTCAGGAGACTGAATAGAATTCTCATGTCTTTCTGGAACTCGGCTTAGATGTTTCTTCTAAAATATTTTTAAAGTGCCCCTATTATGCCATTTTTAAGGCTCCTAATATTGTTTTGGGAGTCTCCTATAATAGGTTTATATGCATGCAAGGTGAAATAATGTGTTTAATATCACAGTATTTTTTTCCAGCAATTCACAAACGATTCTTTCAAAGCAGTTTGAAGAGTCAGTCTCTCTAAATCCCTCTTTTCCGGGAGCTTACTCTGCTCTGATTGGTCAGATGGTCCAGTCTGTTGTGATTGGTCTACAATGTACAGCAGTCATCAGTACAATGATTATATAAATATATAACAACTATATATATATATATATATATATGTGTGTGTGTGTGTGGCCCAGTTGGAGCACTGCTGCATAATCACCAAAGTTAATAATTTGCATGTGTTTTTATGCCTTGCTGATTGAAACCTTCAAGCGATTTTAAAGTTTTGAAGCGCAAGAACAAACAAGGAAGCGCAAGGCAACTCAATTTAGTACTCATGCGTTCTGTGTGTGTATTCTGTGCACAGCCTGCACTGAGAGACCTTTCTAGGCCATGAGTATGAGTCTGTGCAGGGTCTGAAAGCTCTCAGGTTTCATCAAAAATATCTTAATTTGCGTTCTGAAGACGAAGGAAGGTATTTCTGGTATTTCTTCATTTAATTGCTTTAATGTTAATGTTAATATAATGTAAAGTGGGATTTTACTGTTAAGGGTACTGATATGCATGACAAGTACAACTAATGTTGTGTCTTTGTAATTTTCAAAGGTTTAACAAAGGAGTTAATGTTTAAGTATTACTGTAACTTTGAAGACTCAGAGTCGGACAGATTCAGATCCATGAGCAGCTTTATTGTAGACAGAGTGATACAGGCAGA
>JAUCMS010000048.1:1243038-1262044 GCA_032357445.1 Enteromius radiatus
AGGAAGTGAGTGGGTGTTGCAGGGAAATGAGTCCGTGAGAAACTAATACTCAGGAGAAGGTTCCCGCTGATGACGGTTGGAGAGCGCCACAGAGGTCGATGGTGTTACAATTACTGTTCTTTTTTTAATCATGATATATCTACCTGTGTATAAAGTATCATGTTCCTTTGATGATCTCAGATTTTTGGTATTGCGACTTCCCTAAAACATATACAATAATAATATAATTCTATTCTATTATATTACGTTTTTTTTTAATCATTATTATTTTTTAATTATTATAGCAGCCGTTCAGTCTACAGTGTCATATTGTGCTCCAAATATCATTCTAAAGTGCAGATTTCATTTTTTTTTTGCTTAAAATGCTCTTATTTTAACAATGCTGACAAGTTTTATTTTGTATTATTGTAATATATTTTTATATTTTAGTGTTTTCAGGATTCTGTGATGAGCAGAAACTGAACAGAATTGATTTGAAATAGAAATGTAATATTATACTAAATGTCTTCAATTTTAACTTGTGATCTTATTCGTTTAAAGGGGTCATATGAGGGGATTTCAAATTTTCCTTTCTCTTTGGAGTGTTACAAGCTGTTAGTGTAGATAAGATCCCTGAAGTTGCAAATATTCAAGTTTCAAAACCAAATAGATATTTGTTATATGTTATTCTGCTAGATACCAAAGATATTCTGTATAAAAGTTATGACTTGTCCACACCCCCCTAAAACGGCTCATTTAAACATGCCCCCATTTTTCTACATCACAGAGTGGGTTTATATTCGAACACCGCCCAAATGTTTACACAAAGAAAGAAGGCGGATCTACTGTAGTGTTGCTGTGGGCGCCATGTTCAGGAGACGCTGTGTGTCATTGTTGAAGTGAAACTGCTTTCCAAAAGAAGACATAACTAAAAATCAGTGTCAAGTTGTATTTACAACACTGTCCCAGAACAGTTCAACACAAATATTAGAGTGTGTTCAGTACATTTACAGAGGACTGATTCTAAAACCTGGAGAGTAGCCTATGCTGGCTGTGCACACAGACTATAAATTGGAGCAATTCTACTTCTGCAAGGACAGTCTGGCGCTTCTGACTCACATCCTACCAGAATCTGCTACTTACTATTCAAACCCGAGTTTTGAGCAGTGATGGGTAACTTTAGTGCTTGTTGCTTGTTGTTTCTCTGATCACAAATGCAGAGATGATGTTGTTTACTAAGCCGTGATAATCAGTAATTATGTCTCCACTGGATGCAACAAATGCCTTGTTTATAATGTGTTTTATTGTTTTGATGTCATAGTGCATGGTAACATTTCCATCATTGAGGTATTTGGCCAAACGCACTGGATAGCTGGCAAATCAGAGCACACCTTGCTCATTTACCCATTTCAGAAGGCAGGGCTTAGAGGAGAAACAATAATATACATTATATGGAAAATAATGTGTTTTGGACCTTAAACCGCATAACAGATTGCATTACACCAAATAATGTTCTTTTTAGCAACATCATATGACCCCTTTAATGCACCTTTAGCATTGTTTGTGTAACCAAATTTTATAAAAGTTCACCGGGCTTCAATATCTAAGGTGGAACACACCGTCCAGTTTGAATCATGTGTGACACGTCTGATCTGGATGCTCTCTACTAATATGAAAAAAATCCAAAAACAACCTCCAAACACATGTCAAATAAATCAATGGCTAGACCCTGGTACAGGTTCTCTTACATTCCTCAAAGAAAGGCGAGAAAACTAAACAAGAGGTTTGTGTTCAAGGTAAGAAGGAGGCACCTGTAAAGAATGCAGATCAAAGTGACTCAACAACAGGGAAATAAATCAGTGTTTCTAAAATAAACATTACAGGTCAAGAGCTCACAGCTCAACATGTGCTGTGGCCAAACCTTCTAACGCTGCTTTTAAAATCTGGATCCTTTTCCGCTGCCATAAACACCTCTCAAAGCCCGTGCTGCATCATGCCACGTGAAGCCCACTCAAACCAATAATAACCTGTAACCTAGGAAACGAGGCACAGGCGCCAATAATTCTCGGCACACACTTTCAACACGTGTGCGGCTGGTGCGACATGCTCCCTGAGTGTGAAATACAACAGGGACTCCGGCATTTTGAGGACAATTTCTTTTTAAGAGCCCTCCATTTGTATTTAAATAGAGATGGGAGCTGAGGGATAGAGAGGGAAAGAGCGTGAGGGGAAAAAAAAGAAAGGAAGAGGATCCATCCGAGCGAGCCGTAGTTAAAGAAGCGGTATAAAAAACACTCAGTGTACTGTCAGGAATAAAAATATCCACAGACACATACGGTCAGATCAAATACTGTATTGCTTCTTTATGGTCACTTAATCTGACCTCGGCTCATGGAAGTGTATCCTAAAGGCCTCGTTCCAGCTGTCCACCATATGCTGACATTCAAAACGTGTCCTGAGGACCCTACAGGGTCACTTTGAAACTACAGAAGGTTATGCAGTGGAAAAAGGGGGAAATTATATATGTTTGTGTACGCGCAGTGGTTGTGCAGGTCGGCCTTAATCCTGCATTTTACTTTTATATCCCCTATAAAGGAGATTTATTTGCCTCTCATCCCCTTAAAAGTGAGTCTTTTATGAGTGGGGCACCGCAGTGGGCTTGGGTAAGTGATGCACTATGGCTGCTTGGAGGCAGAGGGATGTCCGCAGGGAGCATGAGCCCTCTGAACTCGAGTCACATCTGCATTCAGCCCCATGCTTCACCTGCCTGCCTCTCTCTCTCTCTCTCTAGGGAGATTTAAAATAAGGATCAGGATGGATATTCAGGCAGATTCTTACTGCACACCAGGCAGCACAGTGGTTCTCAACTAGTTCGCCTTCACGTTGGATACCAATTGACGACCCAAAAAAGTAGCGAAATTGTTAATCATATAAGAGTAAAAAATATTATTTAAAATCAAAATCACACCCCAGCAATTAAAAATGAACTTGAATTGAAATATGATGGTTTTACGTTCTATGAAAAAAATGCCTTGCATGAACTAATTGTTCTATCATTATATATTGTATCTATCTATATATGCAAAATAAAAGTGTTTGTTTAATTTATATCATATATAAATATATTTATTATATAAATGTATTTTTCTTCAATATATACATGCATGCGTATGTATTTGTATTTATATATACATAATAAAAATATACAGAATACACACACATATATCATATAAACAAAGACTTTTATTTTGATACTATTAATCGTGATTAATCATTTAACGGCACTGAACTCTGGACGAACTCTGGTTTTTAACATTGATATTAATAAATATCATATTAGAATGATTTCTGAAGGATCATGTGACACTGAATAAATTCTCAGGAATAAATTAGATGTTAAAATATATTCTAATTGCTGGTTATTTTCAATTGTCATATATAAACATATTTTTTTGCTATCATTTCGATTGAATAAAAGCAGCCTTGGTGATCATGAGAGACTTCTTTTAAAAACCTCACTGACTCTAAAATTGTGGTTCTTTGCCAATCCGTACCCTTCTCCTCTATCACTTTGAACTTTCCTGTCAAAATAAAAGACAACATTTTACGATGTTGAAACTCATATTTTTGAGGCATCTACCTAATCTGACTGGCTTCTACAAAAACAAATAGATAGATGAATTTCTTGCAAAGTTTCTGGAACTCAACTATTGAGAGTTTGAGTTCTAATTTAGTTTAGTTAGAACTTTTTTTACTCCCTAAGGGGCAATTACAAGTAGCACTACCAACACACAGAAAAAAGTACAAAGGTAGAAAATAATATATTACAAAAATAAAGTGAAATAAAATATAAAGAGCCAAATGTCTGTGTTACAAACCAGCAGCTGAAATACCTTCCTGCCAAATAAAGGCCATTAAACAGGAGCTCTAGCTCTGAGATCATAAGCGAAGGACTATTCTGGCGGTAATGGTGAACCTGAAGGTGGGCCGGGTATAGTCACAGCCCCGCATGCTGTTGTTTGTCCCCGCTGTGTTTGAGTTGGGTGATCTTTCCACTCTGCTGACTGCTGAGTGATTGATGATTAGACGCTTTCCTTCCAATGTCTAACACGATTAGAGTGAAGGTCATACTTAATTCTTCAACAACAACCACAACTATCATCAGCAGCATGTGTGATGGTTTCTTTAGAGCACTCTGTCAAACGCTGTGCTCAGACTGATCCGGCTAGCACGACGGCTTTCCAAAATGCCTTTTATGCCTCTCCATCCCTCCATCCTCCTCTCATTTTTCCTTTTCCCAGGGCCTTTTCTCTTCATCTCCAGAGAATATGATTTGTCATGGTGACTGAGAGAGAGAAAGGAAGAAAAAATGTTTACTCCAGGAGAAAAAAAAAAGTCTCTAACGCCCCTTAATGTATTCTTTTAAAAGAATCGACGCAGTGGCACAGAAAAAGATTAATTTATCACGCCATCAAGCACAGGAACCACTGTTGAGAGGAATGGGTGTAAATTGCAAGGCGATGACAATGCCTGCGTTACAGATGGATTTCTCTGTCTGCGTCTTCTATTGAGAAGAGGGGGGGTGAAAAGCAATTTCGTCAGCGCTCGTCAAAACTTTCAGACGGGGGTAATTTTGATCCATTAGCTCACCTCCGTTCGCCTCCACCAATTCTCCACGTTTCACTTTTCTCTGCTTAAGATCTCGCCGAGACAGAGAGAGAGACAGAAACTCCCTGCGGCCATAAATGCATCTGTTTTCCATAACAACATACAGGTCCCATATACCCGAGCCCCACAGATGCATCTTCTCTCCATAAATGCTGATTAAGTCATTGTTATATGTCTGAAATTACAAGAGACACCACACAGCATTAACCTGACAGATTTCTCACTTACACTTTCCTTGTAGTGAGGTTATTCAGCCAATCAGTGAAGGAGCCTATAAAAAAAGAGACAGAGTTATGCGCTCATGAATATTTATGTCGGGTTATCAGGGAATAGGTACAAAGGAGGTTTACTGATCACACAAAAACCAAAAGCTCCTCATTAGAAGAGCGTCTCTTTAAGTGCATCCCGAATGTTAATGGCAGGTCTATGTTTGAATATTAGCCCAACTAGGATAAATCACTCCTTCATTATGGCGAAAGCATACGCCATTAGTGCGAAAAGCACTCTGCGTTGTTGTAAATATATTAGTATTTGAGGTAAACAAGCCCCCAAAAATGGCAGAACCCCTTTTATGTTCCTGGAAATTAATTCCCATTTCTGCTGCAATCCTTCCAGACCTTTAGTTTCGGGTCGCCTGATAATCATTCCTAATAAAAATATTCTAACGAATTAGCCTGTTTTCATTTCTTGCCATAGCAACCGCTGCCTGGGATTTAAGCGAGAAATCTCCCATCGGGCCGAGCGCACACCAGGTAATGCCCCAGCAGCGCCGGATTGATAAGGACTAGAGAGAGTGCCGCCATTATCTGCGAGGAGCGGCGTGTGTGAAGGATTAGCACGGATCAAGCTTATCCCGGGCTCGGCTGGCCAGCCGGAGAAGCTCTTCCGCTCTTACCTCAGCGCTGCCCTGGGAAAACGGCCCTGGCTCCTTATCCCAACAGAGGAAAGCTTACAGGCTATCACACTTCCTCTGGTCAGCGCAATCCAGCACGAAGAGGATGGCGAGGGCAAAAGAATAACTCAGCAGGGCCTGATACGTCTCCGGTTGGCCTGGAATATGCCACAGTAAGGATTATGCAGGGATTTCTGGGAATCCTGGGGATGAGAGCAAAATGCAGCGCTATAGAGGAAGCGCATGATGCTTCGGATGTATAGAAAGAGAATCCGTGACATTATCGTTTATTCATTAAAGCCTATCGGTTTCCTTTTAATAACATTCAAGACAGTTCTCAATTCCAACTACTGTACGCAAAGGAAAATGACTTTCCACTCATTATAAGATTATTTATGTTAAATTAGTGAAGTGTAAAAACGCATGATAAATAAAAATAAATTGCATGGAAATTTTCTCAGTTGTTTCAAAGAAGGAAATGAAACGGAGAGGAGGGGAGCTAATAAAGAAAACATGTTGTCAGTTCGCAATCTCTCCCACTTCAAACATAATTCAATTTCCGCCATGAAAGGAGATACAGCTTTTAATTAAATTTGTTTTAGTTTAGTTTTTTTTTTTTTTACTGAGGTGCAATAGGTGAGAGACCTCAATTATAACATTCTAATTAAAAAAAAAAAAAAGCACACATGCATAAATAAATAAATAAATAAATGTGCAAAATGGAGAAGGAAACTTGAGAAGTCGCCACTATCACATTGCTCATATAAGTGGAGGAGAGAATCTAAAATTGAAAGTGACAGTGGAGCCTTTGGAAGGCAGCATTTGATTTCCAAATTATCATATTTTCTCAGTCAATAATGAAAAGCTTATGATAGCTCCTCAGTAGCTGTGCCGACAGCCTTTAATAAGATAGGACCAGTGAAGCAAGGGATAGTGCTGAACACAGCTCTGTCTGTACACGCGCATATGTGTGTGTGTGTGACGCGTACGCTCTTATAGCTCAGGTTATGTTCCTTGCAGGTCTAAGATTACAGAGTCTTGGTTTTTAATATCTAAGGCATGAAATGGAGACGGCATTTGGTTCTTGATTAGAATTATAGCAGCTTGAGTATGAGGAATAATTTGATTTAAAAGGATTTTAAGGCCGGCGGCTGGTTTACGGTAACCTCGTCTGGGGTCGTAGCCGCCTCGTTTAAAAAAACTGCCAACAAAAATCATCTCCGTTCCCCAAAACGAGCACCATAGATGCTTGTCAACACAAAGAGCTGAGGATAAGCTATAACCCCCGGCACGCAAATGAATTGTAGCATTTTTAGGGCGAGCACCCCTCATTGATTTGTGAATGTAATCTCCGGTGATGAGCCGTAGAAGGTGAACGTTTGCATACTGCAGTGATTACGGGCCTAGCCACCGCTGCACACTTCATTAGGCAGGGCCGACGGTGAAGCTCGACGCCTGGCTCCTGGATAATTGTCTGAGAGGAGGTCAGAAGAAATGTTGCAGGTCTCGGGCAAGCAGTCTCAGAGAAGGCCCGCAGGTCTGCTTGAGGGACCAAAGAGCAGCGGGGAGTGATTTATCAGGGGAGGCTTCATCCCTGATGAGAGAGCTCTCGCTTGACTCTCATTGAGTAGAAATGAACGTGACTTGCAGCGTCGACAAGGCGCTATGCATTAGGTTACATGCATAAGATTTTTTTAATCTTAAAGTTTGTGACACACTTCAAGGCTGAGAAACTGAGAAGTGACTCGATGATGCTGCTCTGTAAGGGAAAAAAAATACAAAAAAACATAAATTATTCATGAATTACCTCACAAGTCTGCAGGGATGTGTACTCAGAAATATGCTAATATTAACTGACTTGTCAATTTCAGTGACTTGATGTATAGTAATCATAAAAAAATGGACAATGCAAGTCCATCCATAACGCTAAACAGGTGGGCGTTTGGAAATTAGACAATACAAGTCTAGTGTAAACTCTATCACAGAGGGGGGGTGGTGAGAAAATAGAGAATTTTATGTCAACTTGAAAATTTATGTACAAATATGTTTCTGTTCCCACTGTGAATGATTTGTTGCAGCATGTTGACAGAAAAAAAAAGGTTGCTCTTGGTTAGTTTTTCTTTTTGACATAAGATTTAAATAAATTCTTGCCAGTGTTATAATTGTTAACCAAAATTAAAACCAAAACTATTAAAAAAAAAAAAAAAAAATATATATATATATATATATATATATATATATTTTTTTTTTTTTTTAAAGATTTTTTTATTTACTGGTTAAAAAAAGTTGAAAAAGTAAAAAATGAATGAAAGCTAAAATAAAAAGGAAATATTATATGAAAAACCTAAAAAACAAATCAAGAAATGTTGCGTTTAGATTACAAATGTTGCAATTAAGGATATTTAAATGAAAGTAATAATTAACACAAAAATATAACTAAATATAAATATTAAAAAAGAATGTATAAATATTATAATTTATTAAAAAAAATAAATTAAATATACTAAAAATATATATATAATAATACAGAATTACAAAAGCATGTAACAAAATGTATATAGACAATACTACACAACACTGAAAAAACACTGAATTAAACCATTTTGCAGAAGCAAAATTGGTTGCAAACACTGTTTCATGTTGCCTTTAAACCCATTATCTCTCAGTTTTTACCAGACATGTCACAATTAGACTTATTTGCATATTTTATATGAAACACAGTGTTTAAGCTACACAGCTTCCATATAAACATTGTTTAAACAGAGGAAAATTAATGAACAGTGATTTCTTTATAGAAACATCTATCATTACACAGAATGCATTTCTTCAATGTCGTGCCATTCTGAAACCTGCAATGACTTGTAACAAGACATTAAAGAAAAGTAAGTAGTCAGTCTTTTCGAAGCAATTATATGGGAAATAGAGTTTTCAGACTTCAAAAATGACCTTCTATGGTCATACAATGGAATGTCAGTGCATGTATGTATAGTCCATGAGTCATAAAACCACTTTTGTGATACTTTTATGGTGCTTTTGCACTTTTTGAACTTGGACTGTGTAGAAAAGAGCTACCAACTGAGCATACGCTGTAAGAAATAAGAAGTACTCCTCAAATTAAACATGAATTCTGTTAGAGTAGACACAGCCAAACACCAAACATGTCAAAGCAGCACTTCTAGCCCCTCTGTGACGAGATTACTGCCCTCTTTTGAAAGCGCCTTCCACCTTGACCATCTCCCCATCCTGGCAAGGACGTCAAACAATCAGCACAAGCCCAACTGTTAATGGCCACATAAACATTATTGATGCCTCCAACAGCTGATGATTTATGAGGCCAAAACTATATTACATCTGTAAGAGAAAGGCTCATTAGAATTTGCCTTCTACTCGCTGACAGAAACTACCCATTTATGAAAAGCAGCCAGTGCCCTGTCCTTCCTACTAACCTTTCTCTCGCACAGAGAGACAAAAGAACAGAGGGAGTGATAGGGAGAGAACGAGAGTGGGATAGAGTCGGAGAGAATCTAACATTTAAAGACAGCCTGGCAGTGGGAGGCTGCGTCTTATCGCGTGCATAGACTGTCAGGGCATCTCTGACCCTCTCATTAGATATGCAAGCGCATTAGCCGGGACGGCTGTCTGCTAAAGGTCAGGCGGGGAGGATGTTGGGACGCATGGAAGGAGAGGCACAATCTTCAGCCTCACCCCTTGAACTTCAATCACTCCGGCCAGCGCTTAATAGGCCTCTGGGGAGGTTCAAAGCGAGCGAGATGGTGGAGGGAGGGAAAGAAATGTAAAGGGACATCACGCTACCTTGACATTTTAATTAAGACTCTCCCATTAACATGCACGGAATTGTGGGGAAAAAAGACACCTAATGTAAATTCATGAAATACTAGGAACGCCGTAGATGGGCTCTCTTTTTTGTAAACATGAACCATGACCCGAACAGAAAAAAATAGGGGAAGAAGCAATAAGAAAATGTTTTGAAAGCGTAAAGAAGGGAAAGCGGAGAGCTGCAAAGTTGGTGATAGAAATTGTACATTTTTAGCATTATTTTAGCATAAATTTTCATTGTAGACATGCAACAACATCGCTTGGGCAATTACACTACAGCAGTGGAACTCCTAAACTCTAAAACTAAATAAAATAAAAAATATAAAATAAAGCAAAAATAAGATAAAACAAAACAAAACATAATAAAATAAAATAAAATAAAAAATAAAATATAAAATAAAACAAAACAAAAATAAAATAAAATAAAATATTAACACCCATAGTTTGGGTTTTTATATTTAATAGACATATTTCAGGGATCGTTCACAAAGGCAATCACGTTCGGGGGACTGTATTCTCTAAAAAGTTTGAAAATACCAGCAATACAGGACTGAAACTAGCAACTAAAAAACTGACAGACTTTAATTAACACCACAAAAAGGACACACAAACGCATGTGCATGAATAACACACTCAAATACAAGCATATCTAAGCTTTCTACTTTTCTAGAAATTACGGTTGCACCTTAGACACTGAACTCAATAGACTTTCCTTTAGTTCCTATTTTGACAAATCCCATCTTGAGCTATGGAGAAAGAAGCAGGTATTGATCCAGGGGGCACCTAATTTATCACACTGCCTGAAATCCTGAAAAAAAATATTTGACCAAGGGGGTTATTCAATACCATTTTCTCCATCTATCCGCAGAATTAAACCAGTCTTTTTTCTAGCAAAAAGTGAGTGATGACAGCTGTCAGACAGATGAGATTTGTGACAGAAATTCTCTCTCTCTTTCTCGCCTTTCCTCTCCACTGGCTTCATTTTCAACATGAATAGATTTTCAGGCACCAGGCTATTGACACAGAGATATGTGCACAGTGTCGTTCAAATGTACAAGAAATCCCACACATGGAACAGTATCAAAGCAATTACCTCTTACTATAGAGCACTGCATGAAAGCACGGGCTAAAGTGCTCTCCGTCCATTCCAAACTAAAGCTGCAGAGAAGAAATTGTGACTCCCCTTGTGTAGTGAGACTCAAACACATTTGCAGAGACATGATGGGCCAAGCTGCTTGAATCCAGAGAACAACACCAAGAACTTGACACAACGTTTGCTTGGGTGATCGAGGGGTTTGCTGAGATGTTGGTAAGTGGTTACTAGAGTGTTCCCATGTGCTTGCTTACTAGAACCATCAAGTCTATACAGTATTTTGGAGATATGAGTTTTTTTAAGTCTAATATATTTTTTTCATTGTTTTGGAGAGTCAAATCATTTAGAAAAAGCCAAAGATACACAAATACGAGATTTACCTTGTGAATTGTGACATTTGCATTATAGGGACTATTTTTTTAAAACAAAGAGCAAAACAAAACAAAAAATACAAAAAGGCAAACAAACAAAGTGCAAAACACAAAACAAAAAAGTAAAAAAAACCAAACAAAAAATAATATAAAAGAAAACAAAACTCTAAACAAAACAATAAAGCAAAAAAAAAAGCAAGTAAATAAATTAATAAACTATTTTCTCAACTTTTGCACCACAATAATAATAATAATGAAAAAAATAATTTAAAAAGCTTAAAGTGCTGTATGAGTAAATTAAAATAGCTAAAGCCTTAAAAAACGAACATACCAACTCCATAAAAGCACTCTAAAAAGTTTTCATCCACACCTCTAGTGTCACTGTATATATACTATACAAAGCATTGAGCCTAGAGTTATGAGAAGAGAGCAAACTATTACAACATCAGTACAATTGCATGTACGTACTGTACGGTCAGGGGGAGTCTATTAGACTAACCTTGAAGGGTGGAGGCAATAGCAGGATAGATGGGGCCACTCACCTCTACGATGGGTTTTGTGGTTTTGGGAGATCCATGACTCAAAGCCCTGGTGCTCACAAAATAACATGGAGATGCAAACAGGAATGTGGGGAGCTGGAAGCAGGGCTGTAGCACTCGAGTCTCTATCTCTTGTATCGTCTCGGACTTGTTGGTGTTTGCACTCGGACTTGGTCTTTGGACTCGCCAAATGTTCTCGTTGGTCTCGGCCTAGTCCAACAATATGCTTTTTTTCTCCTTCAAAACAAAACCACACTTGCATGTCGCACCTAAAAATGCGTGGAAAACACTACACGCAACGCTTTCTACTTCTTTACAAAGCAACTAACGTCAGTACTGTACTCGCCTGCGCTCTATGCTTGCGCTCCCGTGGCGTCTGTCATTGCTAAGCAACCATGACCCGCGCTCTCCATGAAGACGCGGAAGTTCCAGCAAAGGATAAATGGATTTCCAGCACTAAAGATCCCTCGCAGTAGCTCTGCTACTAAACGTATTTTTAAAAATGGCTATCCTTTTACAGCTATCAACTGTTTCTCCATCTCAGCTGAGCTTTCAGTGTTGTTACGGGAAAGGATGAAGCTCTAACAGCTTTTTGTTTCTTTGAGGGCAATATGTACTCAATACAAAGCTTCACTTCATTTTTGAATGTTATAAAACATGGATTTTGTCCTGAGAATTTATGTATATGAAATTTGAACATTAAAAAAAACATTTATTTAAAAAAAATAGGGGTCTGTTTATCTCCAGAGTTTTCCAAAATGCCTAAAAGAACATCTTTCCACTGTAAAGTCATTTTTTCCACAGAACAATGTCAGCTAACACCAGCATTATACAGTATGGTTTTACAAACCACAGAGAATTCTTCGACAGGGCACGGAAGAAGACACAAAAGGCAACAATACTGTTGCAGAAACCTGCCTCCAACCCTAATTAAAAACACTTGAACCAGCTAATCAAGCTCTTACTAGACACACTCGAAACTTCCAGGTTTGTTAAGGCCTATTGGAAATAAACTCTGTAGGGCATTGGCCCTCTAGGATCTAGTTTGGAGACCCTGCTTTTTGATCATTACAAATAATAATGCAAAATGATTTTCTTAGAATAGGAAATATGCTGTCTCTTGCATCACATACATTATCAATATTTAAGTGTGTGGTCTTGAAGAGGATCCTTTTTTTTCTCTTATTTGGACTCGGTCTTGACTTGGACTTTAGGACTTGGTCTTGACTCAGATTTGACTAGTCTGGTCTTGGACTTCTCTTGGACTTGACTACAGCTCTAGCTGGAAGCACCCAAAGTTATCTCCTGCATCCCAGGTCACAATACGCTATGACGCACTACTATAACTCTCCCGCCCGCGGCTGCTAACCGTGGCTTCATCATTAAAGAGATAGCAAAGTGCTGCTAGAGAAAACACAGTACAAGCCCCTTCAGCGTATAGATCACTTAGATCTTGTAAAGGAGGAAAGAACAACAGCAAGAACCTAAACAAAAATCAGAGCAGATGTAAATGAAACACAGATTTGAAGTGTTTTTCAATCGTGGGACATTTCGTATTTTGTTCTTTTATTGCTGTCGCTACACCTCTGCGAGAAACGCAAAGGCTTTTTTTGTTTTTTCTCAAGTGTCGCCAGAAAAGGCACAAGCTAGTTCTGTTCTCCTTGTGAGGTTGTGTACAAATAAACTGCACGATGATCGGCTGTCAAAACGGTAAATCGTGCAAACTAAGCATGCGAATTTGAATTTGTTTGTGTCACAGCACATGCGGGGCATTCCTGGAAACAATAGCAGGCACGGCGAAGAAACAATCAGAGCCCGAGTCGCGTCTCCAGTCAAGAGATTGTTCTATTGTTTTCTATCAAGCTCGCGCTGTATTCTCCAGCACGGAGACAACTTTCTTTGATTTTTTTTTTCTTCTTTTTTCAATATTTCAAGAGGAGTGAAGGAACTGTTTCCTGTCCTGCTCCATTAGACACGAATTGTTCCAGGAGGGGAAAATTGGTTTGAAAATTGTGTTGTTTATTGTTCAAAGAAAAACACGCATAGCGTAGAAAGGGGCCTGGGTCTGGAGATGTCCTCTGGGCGCAGGTTCGACTGGAATCAGTTATGAAATGTTCAACCCTGGGAAACATTTTGAAAATTGATTGGTAATTGGACAAAGCATTTTCAAGACAAATGTTGTGGTGAATGACCATACATATAATGCGTTCGGAGGTAAGAAACTGACTGAAGCGCAACGAAACAACCTTTATGGAGGCCCAAACATAATAGCAACACGGTTCCTCATATGTATCTACTAGCCACTCTCTCTGGGTTTGACAAAATTCTCTGCAGTATCTGAAAGCAAGATAATTACGGACACAGTTACCAGACCAAGAAGCTCAGCGTAAGGTGAGATCTGATAAGCAGTGTATTATGATGTTTTTTTTTTCCCCTAAAGAATTGTGATGAACCTATTGTTAAAGAGGGTGAGGAAACCAAGGCCATTCATGTGCGTTTGATAATAGATTCTAATTATATAAAAACCACATGTCACACTTTTGTCTCATAATTGCGCCTATTGTGCCATATCTGAGTGAAATGTACTCAGTCGCACACTCGTAGTCTGTTATTGTGACCATCTCTTTTCATATCTCATCATAACAGGTCTCCTGACATAGGAGAAAATTATAGATTATAGAGCTTATAATGTTATAGGGTATCTGCTCAGAAAATCTGAGTGGACATTTATTTTAGTATTTTTAGAGTATGCAAATATGATGACAATAATAATGTTAATATGAATAAAGAATATTAATAATAATAATAATATTTATTATTATCATTTTTATCAAGTTATATATGTACAGTGAAATTTACAATAACAATTATTGTTGTTAATATTTGAATTTTTTTTTTTTACAAAATTTTACATGCCACTTGAAAAGAGAGCAATAATAAATAAATAAATTAATAATATGTCACCTGATGAGCAATAATAACAACATTAAAATATTATTAGTATTAATAACAATAATTACAACAATAATAATAATTGTTGTTGTTGTTAATATCATTATATGTCACTTGAGAAGAGAGAAATAAATAACTTAATAATAATAATAATATTCTTGTTGATACTGATTATTGTTATATGTGTAATAACAACATTATTGTTGTTGTTGATGTCATTTCTATTGACAATAATAATAATAAAAATAAAAGAGATAATAAATAATCATTTAATTGCTGATATTGTTGAGCAATAATAATAGTTAATATTATTATTTTTTTTCATCATTATTGTTGTTGATTCTGATTATTACATGTATATTATTATTACTATTATTTCTAAAAATAGAAATAAGAATAAATACTGCAAGGCATAAGAAGTTATTAAGAACTTAGGACATGGCTGTCAATACTTTTAAAAATTACAATAAATTATTTTCATTTGTAAGTCACTTTTGAAAAAAAAAAGGGCTAAATGACTAAGTGTAAATGTAAACGATGCAGCAATAATTATATAATATCCAATTATGTACTTACTGAATAAGTCATTTTTGTTCATAATCATTTTGTTCTGAAAAGTTTTCTGCTGAAAACTCCTTTCATAATGTATTGCCAATGAGTGACAGAATTATTTTTATGCATGCTATGGATCCTTACTGCTATCAACTATAATCGTTCAAAGTAGGTTATTCAATATTGTAGTGCGGAGAAGCAAACTAATTACAGAACACATCTCCTGTAAAACGACTAATCTCACAGATAGCCTGCAGTGCAGCCACATTTTTTGCTATTTTCTTGATCCCAAAAGTAATTACATTTCCCTCTAGATAGAGAAAGTGGGGGAGAAGTGAGAGAGAAAGATAGAGAGAGCTAAAGATACTGAGGAAACTGCTAGGCCACTCCTCTAACAAGATATGACCTTCATTTGAAAAATGACATCTGAAGACTCAATTAGGCCGATAAGCATTATTAGCCTTGTTTGGATGGTGGATACGTTTGATAAGTTAAAACCTTCACATAGGTAGTTAATATACTGAGCAATACCATTATGAAACTACATGCTTGTCATACAGTATCTTTCTTTTTTACAATGACCTGTATGTCAAATTACAAAGCTCGTAATTTGCGTAGGTAAGGATAAAGGATACAAAGACCTTTTTTTTTCCTTTTTCTTTCTTTCTTTTTTTTTTTTTATCTTTTTACATAATGGCTTTTCATTTTTGTAATCCTCAGAAAAATTTATAAATAAAAACATCTAAAATTCCATGTTAAAACCATGTCCCAAATAATATTATTATCCACTGTCACATTAGTTTTCAGTAGTTATTCAGGAAAAATCATCATTTTAACAGTTTGTAACAATAAAAAAAAAATGTGTTATTAATGTAAAACCAATGCAAAACCATCTGAGATATCTCATCAATTAGGTTACAATGGTTCCTTGCCAAATAGTTTTTACGTCAATCCCTGTTTTAGGTGTATTATGGTAAGGAAAGCCCCAGCACATGTCCTGAATGAGTTACGGGACTTCCCGGGTCTACCAGGCTTGCAAAAAATTACAATCATCATAAACGGAAGGATAAGAGATAATACAGATTGTAATATAGATCATATATGTAGATCATGTTTTGGCCATTTTGAATCTGATCAAAATGCCTTTACAGACACAGAAACATCTCTAGTTATGTCATGTATAGATATATAACCCTGCAATATGAATATACAGTATGTGTGTGTGCATGTGGTCTATATATAAATGTATGTGTGTATATATAGGTACATATGTAGCCCAAAGCGGGGGCAGTCGTGGCCTAATGGATAGTGAGTTAGACTTGTAACCCAAAGGTTATCGAGTCCCAGGTCCGGCAGGGATTGTGGGTGGTGGGAGTGAAAAACCAGCACTCTCTCCACCTTCAATACTACAACTGAGGTGAGACCCTCAGGTGAGACCCCCCGTTCCCCAAACTGCTCCCTGGGCGCTGCAGCAATGGCAACCTTTGCAATGCCCACTGCTCTGGGGGTGTGTGTGTGTGTACTTGGATGGGCTAAGTGCAAAGAACAAATTTCTATGGGAAACCATACCTGGTCACATGCCACGTCCTTTCCTTTCTTTAAATATGTGTGTGTGTGCAAACATATGTATATGTATGTGTGTGTGCATAAACGTGTTTGTGTTTCTGTTTACCAAATGCAATTTCATTTATTCATGTAATTATAAAAATATACAAATGTTTTTCGTCCAAAATGTTGTATTTCTGATTAAACCTTTCTGCATCCAAGTGATGATAAAACATGAGCACATAAAATGTATTTTGTTTTGTTTGAAAGCAGAGGCTTGGTTCTTTATTTTGATATATAATATGTTCATATGTGCATAGCAGAAAAAATTCTAAAGTTGCATGTGTAACATGAATCTAATCCATTTTATATGGGACAGATTCATATTCAAAAACAGTTGAATCATGAATCTTTTATTGTGATGCAATAGTTGAGAATGATAAAATATGTTGAGATCCACCTAAATTATTAATACTGACTAATAAAGGTTCTCTTGACATTGCTAGGGACATGCTGTCCATCCACACACACACACACACTGACACCAACTCATTTGTGGTATCCAGATAGAAATACAAGTAAATCTGTTTTTATAGCATGTTGGCTTGTCAGGAGAGCTTGTTTCTCCCTCAGTCACCCCAATCACCCCTTTTCCCATCCTGGGTCTGGGCTAGTGAGAGTCTCCTGCTGAGGGAGAGACTGTCAGAGCTGGAGGTCTTCACATGGGTGGATGTGATTGACCTTGACAGGCTGTTTGTTCATCTTCCACCTGGGTACGCTCACAAGCCTGAACTCTACTTGGCTCTGACCATTACTCTTACTGACGAAACCATAAACCTTAAATTAAACAAAAATACATGAACACTTGGAAAACCTGCATTTAAAAAACACAACAAAACCTATATGCTATTTTTATACATATTTTCACAACATGCTCCAAATTATGAGGAAAATGTTAATGGGACCTGGTTATGACGTGAATGGCTAAATATATCAGTATTTCTGCACTTTTGGACTAAAAGCCCTAATGAATGCTATTTAGTGAAGAACTTTGAATGTAGATAAACCAGAACAGACATGATTGAATATAAATGTGCATTTTTATTCTACACGAAATGTCAAATCTAATTGATTTTGCATGTTGATTTTGCGCCGCTTACATAAATTAAGAAATTGCTGTCACTGTAACTGAATTTTATTATAAACAGTCCGCATATAGTCAAAACTGGAATTTTAATGAGACATAATTTGTTGAGATCAAATAATAATGTGATGATAATAGAATGCAGAATGCAGAATGAAAAACCACAATAATCCGAGGAAATGTTTGCAGGTTATTTATTTATTATATAATATAATTCGAACATTAATGCTAAAATTATAAATAAAATTAGAATAAAATATTCAGGGTGACTGATTTGTCCTGGCCAATTAACAATTTATTAAAATTCTAATATTTAATTATTTACACAATATTAAACAATGCTTGAATACATAATTTTATACATTTTATACATTACATCATATAAAATACTTATGACAATCTGCCAATTAAATAAATAACTAAAATAAATATAGCAAAAATCACATAAAACAAACTTAACAATATGTCCTTTGTTTTTATACATTGTTTAAAAAAATGATATACAATTATTATTATTTACTATTATAAACTATTAATTAGCAATTTTTTGTGTGTAGCTAACTCTTGTTTAAATCTATGCACGTTTGCAGTTTATTCACATGTTTATGTAATGAACTAAATCGAGTAAAAGCCACAAGCTCTCTGAGAAGCACTCCTATTTGTCTTTTTACTAAAACTCTTCATGTAATATGTTTCTCATGAAAGCGCACCAATTCTTGCACTTCATAGAAATAATTTATTAGTATGACTCACTCGTTGCACAAAAAAAGAGCTTAAATTGGTGGTTTGGTGAGTGTCTGGTGTAACAGGGATGTCAGTGAGCCTGGAGAGACCGTGATGGAGTGTCATACAATGGTAACACAGCACAGCTGCATTAAACACCAGCCCTAATGAGGATAAATGTTCCTCGGCTCATGTCAAGGTTCACTGTATCGCTACACAGGCCACATCATTTAGCTGGGGAACGCAAACACACGGGAGGGGACACAGCAGAGCCCTTCAGCACACTGTGTCTTATTAGTGGTGCTTGCTAAGGGAAGCATCACAGCTATTACTCATACTAAGGGTTGGGGTTTCAGAAAACTCCGAACCATAAGTATCAAACTTACTGTAATTTTGGACATGAATAGTGTTCAAACAATGATTTTACAAATGATCAGACAATGATTTTTTAGACTACATAAAAGAAGGAAAAACAAACAACAAAAACAAAACCTTCTTTTTTTCTTTTTAAACTCAAGCAACCACCTGACAAGAAGAAGTGATATGTATAATCTAATATAATTTTTTTAAATTGATAATTAATAATGGAATACATAATTAAACATAAAACATAATTTTTTTTCACAATTTTATAATATATATACAGTCCCTGACAAAAGTCTTGTCGCTTATCTATTTTGTAGAAACACCTGCTATTAACCTGACTTTAAA
>JAUCMS010000048.1:1262051-1287204 GCA_032357445.1 Enteromius radiatus
TTATTACAAAAGCTGTTGGGAATAAAATGAGCCATTTCTTGTAAAAAAATCTTGATTAGAAATATATTTCAGCGGCAGTTGAGGTCAATTTGTACACAAGCGACAAGACTTTTGTCAGGGACTGTATATATATATATTTTTTTATATATATATATATTTTTTATATTATATTATATATAAAATAATATTCTTAATATTCAGCAATATTTTAAATCCAGCCATAAAAATATTTAGAAAAATAAAATCAGAAAACACAGGGAAAAGCAATATAAAGTATAATTAAAATGAAAAAAAAATAAATAAAAATAATTAAAGATAAAAAATAAATACAAATAAAGTTATCATTAAAACAGAACCCAGAAAACTGCCACAGAAAACCTGAAATTTTGTTGTAATAAATTGTAATAAAGTTTATTTATTTATTTTTTGTTTCAATCAAATTTAAACTTTTTTTTAGGGCCCTACTGTCATATCAAATAATTATTTTTTTTCAATAAAAACCTGTTAATTTACATCTTACTAACATTAACCTAACAACATATTTTCAAGTTAACCACCTAGAACACAACAGAAAGCATCGGAAACACCCTAGCAACCAACTAGAACACCCTAGCAATGCACCTCATGGCAGCAAGCTCTTGCACAAACACCATTCACATTTTCTACACACATCTAGTCGGCTGTTTACAGTGTAGCAAACATCTCTATATCTCTACCGTACTACTATGAACTCCCTTAGGGCGTACAGAAAATGTGACACGAACTGCTTTCCGGAGGTGTGCTGTTTTATTGTTGCTGGTGAGAGCATGTTTATGTGTGTGTGTGCGTTTGTGTGTGAATGCTAGGTTTGGGGTTATGTGTGTGCGCTTTATAGGTTGCTACTATATTAATGAATGCAGCTGTCCAAGCTGAGCGTTTGACTGAGATGTAAAGAGAGATCAGACGGAGAGAGTGTTTTGGATGGACAGGTCACTTAACATGCAGCCTCCCAAAACAAACAGCAAGAAACACAACAGGCCTTTACCCCTGCAGCAGTTGTCAGAGAGACAGAGCGAGAGAAACGAGAGAGAGAGATAGAGAGAGCACGTCTCCAGAGGTTTACAGACAGAACTCTGCCTCCAGCTGAAAACGGGAGACTGTCCGAGCGAAAAAGACAGGAGAAGGATGGAGAGACAGAGAGAACCAGTTAAAGCGAGCTTGAGAAGGAAGGGTAACTAGAGTTGCTGTGCGATACAGCTATAAAATATCTATACAGTACATCTCTCAATATTTTTCTGTTTTTTTATGATCTTCAACACAACTGTGGTTTTAGGTGGGCCATGGAGAGAGAGAGAGTGGGGAAGAAATAATGCAGAATGCCATTAATACAATTTTTAATTTTGTTTTTTAGAAGAATATTTTCATCCTGCAAACATGGACATAATCAAGCTGAACAAAGCATGATTTCAAAATATAGTAAAAATAAGTCATAATTATGTTAAAATATTTAGCGCAAAAAAGTGAAACACACAAATTGATCACACACCAGATACATATTTTTCTACTAAGCATTACTTACTAACTTTTGATGGTGATGCAACCAAATCAGTGAAGCAAAGCTTTATGTAAATGTATTCATTAAAATATATTTAATAAACCCACTGAATCATATTTATAAACTCTAAAGGCCACCAAGAACAATAACAATAATGCCAAATACATTAGCGTTTACAACAGTACAAAATATAAGTGTGAACTGCTGTTATCTGCCACTTTAATTGCTCATTAAAGATGGATTCTCATTGGCTGTCAATGTTTTTAACGTTCATCAGCTGGAAAAAAGCGATTCCAACCGTGTTGTTATCATGACATGGACTTCCCTATTCTCAAAGAATTACTTTGCTATACCTCAAATAGTCTGAGGATTGTTATTAGGGGTGTCCACGAATAGTCAACGATTCGATGCTTCGATTCCCGGAGCCTGATTCGACTCAGTCGAATATTCACGGGGTGTTATGATCATACCATTTGGATATATGGGGGTGTTCAATGTCTGATTTCACATAAAACTACCGTTTTTCTCAAAATAAGTGAATATACATCCTATTAAAATAATGTTGTAAATAAGAAAAGAAGCTTTAAATAAATATTTTAACCTGGGTGAATAAATCCAACCGCCCCTATATATTTAAATTTAGCTCGATTTTCCATAATCCCTGACCAACAGAGGAGCATCTTGGCTGCAGGGATTCTTGGCTGCAGGAATTAAATCCTGCTATCATGCTTCATTCTACTGATCATCTTCAGTACGCGCAGCTCAAAACATGCGACTATTGACAAGATTCAAAAATTCAGATTCAACTGTAAAAATCCTTAGTCGGGGACATCCCTAATTGTTATACTGTAGTTATCATTCATAATAAAATAGATAGTTATCATTATTAGTGCACAGGCCTTGACAGTGTTGCCAAGTTTTCCCACTGAATTGGGCTACTTTTATACAGTAATACTGCTGTGTGACACTTTTTTAGTTTGTGGGTTGAAGTAAAAACCCCACCCCTCTGAAAAGTGATTTTGACCCATGTAATAGAAATTTGAGCAATTGTTTTGGCTGTGATTGGGCTAGTTTGGAAAACCAGTTGGGCTGTTTTTTAACGCAGACCTGGCAACCTTGCCTTAACAGTTTTTTTCTACGCAGAAGTGTCTCAAATGGCATGAGTTTGTGACAGGATTATCTGACAGGAGTGCCAGTTAAGTGTAGTTCAACAATTCAGCTTTAAATAAGAGAAGCTACTGAAACATATTTACACTCTCATTGTCAAAAAAAAAAAAAAGAAGAAAAATCCACCCATTTCAACTACTTCAATTTTGAAGTACATACAAATTGGCTGTACAAGTCAGTTAAATTAAAATCATTGTAATATTCACTCTGTTGCTTTTTTATTATATATCACAAATACTCTTCATACTTAGACTGAAGTAGAGTGATGGAGAAATCAAGAGAACCGTAAATAAATCTAATACGGTATAGTGTATACGCTGCATTTACTGGCTATTAAAGTTAATTTACAGGGTGCTTTAATGATAAGGGACTTTGATATTATAAATCATTGAACAGTCTACTATACTCTATAAAACTCCAGGGCAAATTAGATGAGCTCCCTGCTCATATTCCCTAATCAATATACAGTGAGCAGCTCATGGACACCTGGAGAAAAAGACACTTGCTGATTCAGAAATTCTAGGTCTGTAACAGAGGTGAAAAAGTAGTTCAAGGGCTACTTTCATGTTTGTATTACCATTTTCTCTTTCGACTGTAGGAAACAGCGAGCTTCCCTCCTCCCGCTTCCCCCCAAAGCTTTCTGTTCCATCTCTCCTCACACACATTCACAAAGCATATCATTACACACAATGGGGTTTTTATCACAAGCTGTCATGAAATACTGCTGGATTTGAATAGGAATTTAATTAGGCATTCTGTGGGTTCGCACACACTCTAGAAATCTCTCCTGTCTTTTTTTTTTTTTTTAAGACGCGCACACACGCACACACACAGGTACACGTGTACCCACAAACTGCGCACACACATTTTCCGGCTAAAAATGAATAGAATATGAGAACAGATTTATGAATAAATATTTACATTACACACACTAACTTTTGCAACTGGAGGTTTCAGAATCACAGATGAAGAAAGTAATGAAGGTAGACGTGCGACGTCAATGCAGAAGCAAAATCTTGTAGACGTGTGAGTTTTGCATTGCGTTCTACATTAAAATTGTGTTTTTCTACGGACCCTGCAGTTGTAGAAGCCCCAAATCCTCAAATAATCAATCAAAGTCTTGAATAACTGTCACGGACAAATGATATTACTGACAGTTGCTGTATAACTAGTCAGCTGGGAATAACCTGGTCCAAAACGAAATGCTATTTTCCGCTGACTTGGCTGAAATTTGATGACGTACACTGTAAATTATACATTTGAAAATGTTACATTTTTACAACAAATGTTACCTTTTATAGGACTTGTGATATTAAATATTAAAGGTGAAAAAATAGCATACTCATAAAATATTTTATGAGCATGCTAAGGTATGGTCAGCACTGTAAAACTTCCAGCACTGCATATTTCCAAACCCCCATAAAAGGACAGACAATCTTGGGTTGATGTTTCAAATGACTGCGGTACATTTATTAATGTAAAACCAAATGACTAGGACCCTGAGGAGAAACACATTTTAGGCAAGTACGTAAATCGCAGACACAAACGCTTGGCAACGAGGTCCTGTTAAACGTATGTGTGCTCTTGCGTTGCCGCCGCCGTAATAAACCACAATACTGAAGGGAGTGATATATTTACCTTCAAATGTCTGAGCAATTAAGCCAGATGTGTTATTGTTCCAGTAGCTAAAATTCATCAGTGGTTCTCTAACATGACAGCTGTTGACCTGAAAGAGAAACCTGGTGGTTCTCTCTGCTGGAAAATCCAGTTTAAGCAAGTAAACGTGTTTCAGATGGTATGGTTTCTAGTCGGTTCAGGGTACACAGTGGCTGGCCAGTCAGTTAAAGTCGAGCAAGGACCAGCTAGAAACCAGCAAGCAGCCTCCAAAACATTAAGCCAGATTTTGAACAAAGGAGAAGAAGCATACAAGATACAGCCTACAATATAGAGGGCCCTGTGATGTTCCATGATGCGGAAAACACAGACGAAATTGCAGAATCTCATCATAAAAATGGAATATTCTATAAAGTGGAATGTCACGGAATTTGCAAAAGTTTGGTTGAAAATTATGGTCTGTCAAATTATGTTCTATTGTCTGTGAAGCAAAAAGACTATTTAAATATGAATCCTACAATTTCTATGTGTTTCTGTGTGAATGAATGGCGTGGATGCATGGTTTCCTTTACTACACACACACTAAAGTGTGTGTCATGCTCACTTTCAGTCTCTGCCGCCTCAGTATTATGAGAGTAGAGATGATCACTCAGAGCGACTTCATGACTGTTGTTTTTGAGAAAAAACTATTGTCATATCAAATACATACAAAAAAGTCTTAGTCTCTAGTACTTAATATTACTATTAATAATAAGCCCTTTGCACAATCTGACATGCGCTTACAATTGAACTGGAAATTAGGTGCTGGGCATCCGACCAGAGGAGAACTGGACACTACTAAGCCTGGTTCCTCCCAAGGTTTTTTTTTTCTCCATTTTCTCATGGATGGGGTTTTGGTTCCTTGCTGCTGTCGCTTCTGGCTTGCTTAGTTGGGGGCACATCATTTCTAGTGATTATCGCATTTTTGATTATAGAGAATAAATAGATTAATCTTGTCATTATACATTACCATCACTCTATTCTCCTATTTGATAATGTTCAGTGCTTTTCTACAATCTGTATTGTTAAAAGCACTATATAATAAAAGTGACTGATTAATTGATAAAATTATTATTAATTTATTTAACATAAAAAAATACACGTTTCTTGATTTTAATTAATTAAACATGCATTTTGATTAATAAAATAAAATAAAATAGATTTCATCATTTAAATACAGATTTAATTTTTAATTTTTTTTACAGAAGAATAGCTGAAATGCTAAAAGCTTGTCAATTTTAAGTTACCTTACCATATATGGTAAAAATTGTAAATGGTTTAACAATTAAACTGTAAAATGCTGTAATGGTAAAGTAATGCAAGTAAAATAAAGTAAACACACATTCCGTGAAGTTGCTGACATGCCATATGATTATGATATTTCATATCAACATATTACATATGACTATGAAATAAATGGTTATGTGCCATCCCTTAATAAATGTGTCATTGTTTATTTGACTTATTTTTACTGTGAATTTCCGGAAACATAGGTGTCATTTTTGTAACTGTAAAATGAACCACAGATATTTCTCACAGCGTAGCAAAAAAGTATGCTTTGTAAAATAATGGAATTGCCCATTTTGCCCAAAAATGTTTTAAAACCTGATTTCCATGCATACATAATTACTTGCTACTTAATGTCACTGTACTATACAAATAACCACATTCTCCTGTGATGTAAATGCCATACATGTGGCTATACATTTCGTAACTCAACGGCACATGAAATGCTTGCATAGAACTCTAGAAGTGTTTGCATATTTCTGTTCACATAGTTACATCTAGTATGTTTTAGGCATATGCATAAGCCTCCCTAGTTTCCGTTTCTTTCTCTCTCTCCCCTTCTTTCTCCTGAAGTGCTCCTGAATGCATTTCATAGACAAAGTATCCTCTATAGCAATGGTTAGCCACTGGCTTGAATCTTTATCTGCAGTTTGATGTCCAATAAAAAAAACAAACAAACAAAAAAAAACCCTACAGGTTTGATATCTTTTCCCTTTCTATGCGGCACAGGAGGAGAAAACGTAAAGCTTCTAACTGGCTCATTTAGAAGTGGTGAGAAGGTTATCCACCTCCTTCTACCGCGGCTAGAAGAACTCACAAAGATAACGGTGAACAAACATACACACACTCTCAGAAGTGGTGCTTTTAATTAGCCCAGTCACTCTAATGAACGTTGGGTGGGATGGGGGGTGTATAAGATGAGAATTGGCCACAATGACTTTTAGTAAACAAATCGTTATTGAACCATTTTTCTCTTCCAAGAGCATTAGCATGGCCATGCGGATTTTCAAAGCACACAAACATTAACAAAAATTACTGATTCATAAATGCATTACGCTAATAAGCGATGGCAGAGGAACATTTAGTAGAATTTCAAAAGTCACATCCAAATAAAGCCATTAGAAATTACCAGTAAATGAGCTATTCACTATGAATAATGAATTCCGTTACAAACTGAATCACTCAGGGCACGTTCGATTACTCATTCAGACAGAATAAACCGCCGATGCTGCATAAAATGCTTTCGTCAGCCTCCAGTTTGCGCTGTCTGCAGGCAAAGTAAGATTTAAGTTTTCAAACTTGCCTGTTGTGCATTTACACACTCGTGTGCTAATAGAAGCCCTCTGTCTTCATACAGCCACTTGTTTTTCTGCAAACCCATCTTCCAGGAGAACTGCTTAAAGAGTTGTACATAATTACACTTTACTGGTCGGCGAGTGCCCATAGCGCGCTCACAGACAGCGTTTTATTTGCACACTTCAATTTGTCGTTATTTCCGCTAACTGCACCTCACTGCAGAGCTTGGGTTTTGTACAGCAACGTAATGACTTATACCACCTGCAGAGGGTTTGGAAACCAGTGTCTTTTTTCAATGTCGTAAAGAATCTAGCATATCCCAGTGAACTGAGCATTGACTACTACAAGGTTCCTGACTCACAAATCACAAAGCTCAAAGGGTTAACCTGTAGCCCCAGTCCCCTTCGTCACAGTTAGCATAACTAATGTTAACATTGTAAATGTTAGTTAACTAGATTAGTTAATACAGTATAAACTAGTACTTCTGTTAATTTCAGCATCTACATATGTTAATTTTTAATGCATGCGTTTACAAAGAATTCCATTTTCATTAACTACAAGTTAGAAAACATTAATAACATATGCCAAATGAACTGCTCATTGTTAGCTAATGTAAGTTGAATGAACAAATGTTAACTAATGGGACTTTCCTATAAAGTGTTACCACTAAAACTATTACAGATCATTTTTGTTTACTGAAAAAGCAAAATGGCACTAAAACAAAACAAAACAAAAATCTGAAAAGAAATACTGAAAGTAACAGATTGAGTAGCATTCAAATACTGCTCTCTTGTTGTTGTTGTTTTAATATTAAAATTTTTACTTTGCCACTTGCAAAAGCTTTTAACTCTTTTAATACCAAAGTGTGATCTGGACCCATTTTTCTCATTTCTAGCAGGTATACATACCAACGAGTACTTTTGTCACACACAAAAAAAACTAACATGTTCCGACATGTTCATCTGGTGCTTAACCTTGGCTAAAATAGCATTCTATAGCCTAAAATCATTTTCTTACACAGAGTCATGCATTTTTCCTTGAAAACACTAAGCAGCTACCTTGCATACCTGATGCTCCTCAGTTCATGAAATCGCGGCATATTTTACAAGCGGATCACCGCGGAGGTGTTTTACAGGCTCTGTGTCCTCCAGCCTCTGCTCTGAATCTATCACAGGTGATAGATCTCAGTCCTTGGAGTCTAGTTTGCGGTAATGACCAAACTGGAGTTTAAATATATACAGGACAAAGACAGAAAGTACAGGTGATCTTTTGACCTTTGATCTACACGGTGAGTAAGAGATTAATTAAAAAAGTTCAGATTGATTATAATCCCATCAGACACAGTAAGGGCTTTTATGATATATATATATATATATATATATATACACAGAGAAAGTAACAAACTAGTAATGCTGGACTGGGACTAAAACTCCCTAAACATATACTCACTAATGAATGAATAGTTCATCGCTAGTATTAAATACACATTCTTAATGAGTGGTGCTGAATTTTAATGAATGTTACTGTAAATATTACTGCCCTCAACCGTGAACATTTTTTTTCCGAAGTGATCAAGTTTCAGCAATCATCTACTGTTTGGATATCATCTTGCGCTCTACACATTACGTAGGTCACAGTGACTGAACACCAAACAAATTTACTTAAAAAAAAAAAAAAGCCATAGCTATTTATGCTAAATTGCCGTTTACTAGGGTTACTTCTTAGACAATCTGAGTGTATGTGTACATAAATATGCATCTTTTGACCATTTTGTAAATGACTGCTCTTTGCTGCTCAGTGAGCCGAATGTTAAGTAACTGGAAATCTGCTTTGCGCCAACTGTGAGAGTTCTTGTGGAGAAAGGCTAAGTTACTTAACTCTCCCAATGCGAACAATAGATCAACAAGCTCAAATGCTCTCACAGGCTTCAGTTGAGTAAACAAAATAAGAGTGACCTTAACATAAATGCCAATCAGACCTCTGTCGTCTCATATGGTGGCATAATAAGGATGTGTCAGCCGTCCTCTAAGTAAATAGACTGTAAATAGCATGAATATGCTGAATATACCAGAGTTTTGTATGGGATTTTTTTTGCAGACCACAAATTACCAGAAAACCAAACCAAACGTAAAATTTAAATGTTAATTGTTACTCATAAATTGATTAATTAGATTAAAATAATCTAAACAAAGAGTGGGATAATGTACAAATGCACACAAATTGTAACTGTCCCCCAGATTTCATAAATACATAAATAAGTGTTGTCAAAATGATCACTTTAACGCACGCAACTTACTTTTAACTGCGTTAAAAATATTGAACAATTTAGCACAGTTAATGCAGGGGTGGAGATAGGGTTGGACACCCCACTCACAAACGCTGTTTCTGTCTCTTTTTTTCTTGGCAAGAATCGCGTTTATTTAGACGCAGAACGTCTTTATGACCACATCAAACAGGAAACCTTTCAGATGTTTGCTTCACTTCGCCTCAGCACTAGTCAGTCGGTGTGACGAGGGAGCTTCAGTAGAACATCAGTGAACTGTGGTCAGATGAGATGTTGTCAGGTCAAATGTCAGTAATAAAATTTTTCCTATCAGCCATTATAATGTGCTTGTTCCGTGCTTGTTGCACTAGCATGTGCTCTTCAAGTGCACGTACAAAAACATCAGCTTGTGCTGTGATTAATTTAATAAAAATGTGTAAAATATCAACTAGAATATTAAACTAAAATATTAGCCATTTATTAGTTCTAACTAAGCAAATATTAATGCCTTATTCTACATGACCTTATTCTAATCCTGTTCAATACCAAAACTTAACAACTACCCTATTAACTTAATAAGGAAAAGTAATAGTTAACAGTTAACAATTGTTACCTATTCTATAGGGTTACCAAAGCTTTTAACTATTTTTAAGTACAGGAATGAAGTACAGGTATGCTCACCAATGAGTATCGGTATCAGGTTCGTACTTGTTAAAACGATATTTCCCCGCTTTGGAAAATAAATAAACATGTTTCAGATGGAAAAAAAGGCTTCTTATATTTCTAAATGATTTATAAAAAATGGTTCCCCGCAGTATTAGAACAAAATACATGATTACAGTACTGATCCGCTGCAGTTGAGCAGCTCTAATGCTATTAAATTAAAGGAGAGCAAAACACACCAGTGAAAGTAACAAAAACTACATTATAATTAAATGTGAAAATAACTAATAAGGATTTATCTACTTCATAATGTTAACCAACTATATATTTTTTTTGGTTTCTGTACCCAATATTTAAAACACAAATTACAACTACAATGAAAATATCAGTATCGGTATGACAAATACCAAAAATAAAAGTATTGCATTGGTCGAGTACTGGAAAAAGTGATAACGGAGCACCTTTGTCACAAAAAAACTTGATATGTTCTAACTCATTCGTGTTCAACCTATATATTTACCTATGTTCAAAAAAAAATTTCTTACACACACAGTCGTATATTTTTCATTGAGATGTAATGTACAAATGAAACCCTAAGCTGCTACTGTAAACCTTGCAAACCTGATATGTCACACTAGTATATTACACTACTCAGTTGAGTAATAATATAGATGCTATAAATGCTGAAGTGACTAATAGACAGCACCACTCAAAACAAATGAGTTTTGGCAACCAACCAACAGCAGTGGCAAAACCATTTGTATGGAACAAGTTCCTACGTGGGGGGAAAATGGGGGGTTTTAAAGAAAGAAAATGAGAAAGGGCTGTGTCAGTTGGCCAGATGTTTGTGGAATGGAGTGGTTTAACACTAGCCGAGAATTCCAAGTACGTAAATAAGACTTGCTAACAGCCCCTGTCTGCGTGTCTCTTTCAGTTACTCTCATGGAGACGAGGGCTCAGGTCGGTAGAGAGCCCAAGGTTGAGGGGGTTTCTGCTGATTGTCGAGGACATTTCTTCTGGTCTCAAGCCTCTCTCTGGCCAGGATAAAGCACCGGGAAATATGCAGCTAGCCGACGTACGTGACGGCACTGAACCACCTCATCTGAATCCGCTGGGGCCTCTTGTCTTACAAGGACACAGCCTGGATATTCCCACCTGGTGTAAACACTATTGGACAGGCGCGGAATTGAAGAGCACTCTCTTCCCTTACACTCACTCAAATCAGCACGGGAGGCGCACGGCATTCATTCACTCGGCCCGAATGTTCTCTCGCTTTATCTTTCTTTCTCTCTCACACTTTTTCTCCGCTCGTTCACTCTCTTTTTCTCCCCCGAGATGAAGGACGAGTCCCTGAGTGGGAGAGAGAGAGAGAGCGAAAGCCTGTTGAAAGTTCTCATGGTGAGCCCGCCTAAAGCTGCTCTCTATAGCATGATCAATATTTGACCTTCCACAGTATTATCATTCTTCTCTCCCTCTTTTTTTTCTTATTCCCCCGTTGGAGCCTGAAATTACATTCTCTGCTAAAGGCCGCCATGCACAGTAGCTTCTCAAAATGGCCCTGCCAACTACAGAGAGAAAGAAAGAACATCGGACGGGGTTAGGAATGAGAACGCCAGCTGCCTCCGAGGATTCTGGGGAATAGAACAGTCTGTCATAGATGTTGCGCTGATGCAATAGAGAACAGCTCGAGTCAGCCGGGGCTAATAGTTCCTGCTCACGACTAGGTACTATTCAAGCCTCAAATGACAGCTAGTAGTCAATGCTCTGACCGTTTTGCTTCATTCTACATGCTACAGTAGCAATGCAAAAAGGGTTGTAACCAATAGGTAGATGCCTCATTAGCAACTGTTTCTATGGCCTGCTGTACGCTATATTGTGATGGTCAACTTGATGTCACTCGCTTAATGGCTCTGTGCGGACCTACAGTATGGTGAGGTACGCCAAGTTGACTGCTCCAAGATGGTGGACGTGTCTACATACTTGAAGCAGTGAATTGGGGAATAAATATATGTCTATGGTTGTAACAACTATTAAATTGCCCACTAAATTTTATGATACTACTCCTACTAATAATAATGTACAAATTCAATGTTTACACACACACATATATATATATATATATATATATATATTTTGTATTATATATATATTTTTTTAGTGCAGTTTTTATATATTGATCAATATTTCCTTGAAAGCATTTCTTTTAAAAAAAATCATAGTAAAATAAGGGCAAATAAAATTCTATGAAAGAAGAGAATGCAATATAACAAAGTAAATATCACTTGCTAACAGAATATATTTAAATTCTAGGGTTAAAACACACATGCATGCATGTATATAAGCAGTTATGGGGAAACAAAACAAAAAATTATAAAATTAAATAATAAGATAATAGTTGGGGAAAGTAAAAAAAACAAGCAATATACCTGGGAGAATCTAGCCAAAATATTCTACAGAATGCACATGCTTTCAGGCTTTCCTCTCATTACTTGGATTAATCTTGCAAATTAATTTTGCGTTGACATTGAAGAACGTGTTGCAATTTTCTTTTGATTAAAAGCTGCAGTGTTTTTTGAATAAACGCCTTTTATGTTTGGAATAAATTTGTTTTACAAAAAAAAAAAAAAAGAAAATTAAAAAAAAAGTATGATACTTCACTGAAAATCCAAAAGTGAAAATAAAAAGAAAGTGTCTCTGATGATTACAGAAATAAATTAAAGTGAAATTATTCGAACAAAGGAAACATGATAAAATCCACTGATGTGAAAGAGTTGTGTGTGCGTGTCTGTTTGATAATAAAATATTAAATTCCTGAGGGATTTAGATCATGCTGGGTTTAATTCTGTTGGAGTAATCAAAAGAAACATGAATTAAAATAAGAAGATGAAAAAAAATATACATATATTGGCTTTTTGGGGGGAATGCAATGCTAATCAAATAGCACAAAATTACAGTACGTTCTTATTTAAACTCCTGCTTAACCTTCGGGTTCTCATCCACCAGAATACGCCGAAGTCCAGCCTCAACCACTCAAACCTATTAAAAAATACAAATTACATGCTTCTCAAATCTCAGTGTGTGATTTAATTCAGTCTGTTTAGCTAACGCCCCTCTGGGCTTTACTAAAACAGCAGGAACCGAAGGACAGCTTATACAAGTGTAACCAGAAACAACCTGAAGTACCGCCATTCGGAATATTATTACAATAACCTATGACTCAATAAAACTAAATGCAATTCCGTCAGCCGTAAATGTCTTTTTGTTGTTAGATAAAATCATTCACTCCACAGAAGGTCTACACTTGAATCAAACAAAGCATATCACATTCTTTCCCCCATGCATCCATCTATCTATGTATCAATCTATCTACTGAAAGGGACACATCTGTCACAGCAAACACAAAATGGAGGCCATTTGTTTGAAAATGCGCGCGTGTGTAATATGCATGTGTCTCGTTGCCCCCATTTACATAGAAATCAAAAGGCGTCAGAAGTTTACTCATCCCCCTGTTTTGACTCCATTCAATCAAGTGTGTGTATAATTACCCAACTGCCGTATGCTAATCTATGGGGACCCAAATATTGCAGTTTGACAAATCCTTCATTTGTATTCACCCGCCACACAAAGCATCAATCGTGCCTTCCGTGCGGGCGGCCCCCCTAAACTTACCCCCCAATTCCCTGGAAAACAGAGCTGTGGAGCAAGCGCTGCCTGATTAGAACTGGGATGCATGCTGGGATCTGCGTGTGTCATTAATATCTTCCCATCCAGATGGCTCTTTCTAGGTATTTGAATTCATAAAAAGCGCTAAGGCTGGGTCCTGCCCCTGGAAGAGTTTGGCGGCGGAAAACAGAGACCAGGAATAAACAGAGTGTGCTTTCCAAAGTTGGCCACCCGCTGGGGCTAATAAACGCCCCTCTTTCTTTGGTCGCCCAGCCTCGGAGAGGAGGCAGAGGCTGTAATTGCCATGGTGATGTGCTGAATCTGCAGACACAGGTAAGCACGCGTTCACCGGTGCGTTGTCTTCTAAATGGGGCCGTTTTTTGCTCATCGCCGGCGTTCATTACGCACACCATTGATTTGCATGAAGCGTGTCGCTGTCATGTGTGGGTGTCTTTTTTAACAAGTTTCTGCAAGAAGAGGCAAAAAAAAATAAAAAATGGAAAAGAAGCTCCGAGCGTGTGACTAATATGTATATAAATATATATCTAAATGTCTCCGTTATGTTTTAGACCTGAAAGAAATGACAGTGGCGTGTTGATAGATGGATGAAAAGGTGAAAAGCCTGTCAGGCCGAGAGTGTTCCATCACACGGTCAGCGCAGCTCGCGTCTTTTGTCCGTGTGTGATTATGACGGCCGCTGCAATCTCCTCACAAAAGGGTGAGCGGAGAGAGGGCAGTGTTTCTGTCAGCTCGTCTCCTCCCCTTTAAATACAGTCTGCACAGCTGCCTCAATGAAAGAGTGTCTCTCTCTCCGCCAGCGCTCTCAGACTCAGCTCATCTATCTGTCTGTCCATCTAGCTATGCTTATTTACAACAGAAAAATACCTTTATCAATCTGTCTATCTATCTATCTATCCTTCCATCTATCAATTTTCTGACCATTTGTCCATTTTACCCATCTGTTCATTTTCAACAAAAACTTACAAGACATTTGCCCATATGTTTTTCTATCTATCTATCCATCCATCTATCTATCTATCTTTGTTCTTTCATTCTATTGTGCTGACTTTCACTAATTCTATCACTTTATCTATCATTCAATCTATCTAAAATCTATTGTTTATATTTGTTCCTTGTTCATTCTGTTTCTATCATTCTATCACTGTCTATCATTTTCTTTCATTCTATCTATCATTTGTTCTTTCATTCTGTTGTTCTATAACTATCACTAATTCTTTCACTTTATCTATCATTTGTTCATTCTATCTATCTATCTATCTATCTATCGTTCTGTCCATCATTCTTTCTTTCATTCTATCATTACCAGATCACTCCATCTACGATTTGTTTGTTCTTTTATCTATATCTTACATTTATTTACATCTATATAGTTTACTGTTGCAAATATGCAACACCAAAATCTATCTATTGTTTGTTCGTTCTTTCATTCCATCATCCATCAATCCATCTCTCTTGCCACCAATCTGTTATCTCTCTGTCCATCTATTAATCTGTCTCTCTGTTAACTCATCCTGCTCTTTTTCTACTTCCAGGCTTTTTTTTAATTCCTCACCACAGCCTCTCTGTTCCTCCCACCAGTGGAGATTTGGAGGACGGAGGGTACAAGAGCAAACATGGAGATTAGTAGTAGCTAATAATCCTCTTTTTCCACACATACTCTCATATTTCTAAATTAAAGAGGAGTGCAGGGGGGGGCTTATAAAACATTAAAGGCCGCTTCGTCTGAGCAGCCGCGCCCTCCGCCCACCCCTGGGGCTGCAGTGCACTCTGGGATTTGCAGAGAGTAAACTGAAGCCATACATCATTGAGCGGCGGGCCACAGGAGAGGAGTGCAGGCCAATAATTCTGAGGTTAAACAATGTAATTTGGATCTTGTACATGCAATTTATTTCAGACGTCAAAAGAAGTTCAAACTTTTCTCTATTATTTAAAGGCAAACGAAAGCTAGTGGCAAAGGGCGAAGTTGGTATCTAACAAAATAAGTATTTGCTGCCTTAGCATCCTGATTCTTATTAGCTCAACTTCAAACAGTTTACAGAAGGCTGCTGTGCGTCTGTTTGTGTACTTTGTCTCTTTAACCTTGTAATTATTGTAATCCTTTTTAATTGCAATCGCAAAGAAGCAAATGATCAGACTCCATAATAATACGGCAAGATGTTCAACCTTCATTTAACATGCGCCATTAATGAACCATTCGGACCCTTCCTTAGGGTGCCGTCTACATTCATGTGGGATTGTTCGTCTTTGTAGAGCTTGATTCACTAACACTGAAAGTTTTAAAAAGGCAGACGCCTTTAAATGAAACACTGATATTTAAAACCACAATTAATTTTGCACTTAATTTTCATGTGGGTCCCGTCTTGTAGGGTGTCGGGGTGGTGGTTCGGAAATGGGGAGGAAATCTCCCGCAGTTTAGAGGATTAACGGCTACAAAGTGCCCGCCAGAAATAAAAGAAGGCCAGCCGGTGGAGTGATACAAGTGAATTAAAAGATTAAGGTGGTTTATAAAGACTGATTACAAAGCCATAGGGGTTTCTGAATGGGAAGACAAACCTTGCGATGGGATAATTCCCTTGTTCTTTCTCCTCATGGATGAGCTATTATTTCACGTTGCACTCTCTCCTTTAAATCGATTAGTAATGGACACCCAGATCGAGACTTTGGCTTATAACCGGGTTGAGAGTGAATGAGACCTAAAAAGCAGAAAGAGGAGAGGAAAAAAGAAGACTGAAAAAGACAGCAGGATAACACAATCTATAAATCAGAAAAAAAATCATTTCAGCTACATTATGGGTATGAAATATGTGTTTTGTACAACCAGGAACACTAATAAAACAGCAGAACATATTTGTTCGGTAAGTAAAAAGCACACAGCGTTTAGCTAGAAAAAGAAATTTGGAAGCACAACAAAAAGAAAGGCCATATAGTTATCAGAACAGAAAAGAACAGAACTGTCTTTAAAAATAAACTTGCAATATCAGTGATAAAGTCGCAGTCTCAGACGGCACACCTACAGACTGCCTACAGGTCACTGACTGCCTGATGCATATTCCACAGTAAAATGAGAAGCACTTGTGAAAATCGAGGGATCAAAGAATGAAAGATTTTGACCGCATTGGATGTAATCCAGTTTTAACTGAGGCAAAGCAGTCATCCATGAGCACAACTGTATGTTTTGCTTTGTCTTCTGTTTGTCAAATATGAACGAAATACGACACATATCTGCTCATTTCTTCTGCATTTTCAGTACTTTCATTTGTGGAGACTACTGTGACTTCTTTTAATATATTTATAACATATTTTTCTTTTATTGCTACTTCATTTATTTCACATAAACACCAATCCACATTTACAAAACAACTTGTAGTTGGTTGTTTTACTTGGCAGTCATACTGTATGATGTTTTCGTTAAGAGGTCAGTGATGTTTCTAACGCTGTTTTGATAGATAAAAAAAATTATTTCAATTATATATATTCTTGGTAAATATAAAAACCGAGCCCACTGGACTCAAAGTTTTGAAAAAACAGTTTAATCCAGAAACATATGACTCCAGTAAGACTTCAAGGGAAATCCATTCCATGGTTTCTTGCGCCAAAAACAGCCTAAATCTACTTTTGCATGACCACTTTCCACCCGCGCTGACCTTTAAACAGGCTTTGCCACTATACCTTTAAGACTTGTACATGTAAATGATCTGGGTTATGATTGTCTTCCATCACTGCCGGCCAAAGTGATGAATATTGAATAAGCACTGATATGTAAACGTGGGCGGTCATATGTTAATATCCTCCTGGCCATTTTTACATTCTAGTTTAAACAAAAGGCCTGGGTAGATTGAGGTTTGCTTTGTGCAAGTTAGAGCATTTCCACACAGAACACATGCTTTTACTGTAAATAAAATCTTGTTTCTATTGTATCCTATAAAATGTTCTAGAAAACATAAAGGTTTAAAAAAATCGAAAAAAAAAAAAACAGGCTTTACTGAGACTCCACTGCAAGTGAGCAGAGAGTCAAGAGAGTGAAAGAAAGAATAAATAAGAAAATGAGAATGAGAACAGATAGGAGGAGAAGATAGAAAATGCTGGCCGCTGCAAAGTCTTCAGACAAAAGCGTGAAGCGAGGGAAGAGTTCCTCAAGCCCTTCTCCATTCCAGCAAGAGCCAGTAAGCACTTTTTTTTTCTGAGCTGAAAAGCTCACTGGAACACCACCCATCAGCACTTTTTCACCACAGGAATAGTAGATCCAGGTAAAGAGTGACATGTGTAGAGGATTTCTGCAGCGCCGGTCTCTCTCATTCCTTTCCTTCCTTTCTCTAGCTCTGCTTCTTTCATCTTTTCGTCCTTCAGCCTCCCTCTTTCTCTTTTTCCACCCCCTAACCAACCAATCCCCCCCCCCCCTCCCAATTTTCTCTCTTTCTCTGAGCGCCTAAACCCCTGCTCTCCTCTGAACTCCCATAATGCCTTGCTGTCATAGCCTATTAGATGATAACCAGCTAAGATCATGGCATCTCTTAAAACTCCACCACGTATTGTGTTTCATGCCAGTCCTACGGGACCACATGATGCAATTCCCCTTACGTCCCATCCCATCCCGGCCGGGCCCCCTTTTTCCCCTCTGTCCACCGTATTTTTCCACCAATGAAGAACTGAATGCGAAACAAAAATCCAGTTACCCCGTTGTGCTGTCCTTTACATAATAATGACACTGGATCCAGCCTATTATCTTCTCACCGTGTCTGTAATTACTAATTACGAAAAAAGTAACAATTCAACTAATGATTGCTAGGCTTTTTAACGTCTGATTTTTAAAGAGGCGGCGTGGCAACGTACAGCCAACGTGCACCGGTTTACACAAGGACACACACACACACACACACACACACACCGCACCAGCCTCATCCCACCACCTGACCCCTGGATGGTTGAATGGCAGAGCTATTCATGCGACTGGAGTCCCCCACAGTGAACAGCGCTCTCCGAGGGAACTTGAACTGAGACACAAATTACATTTTCTGCACAATTAAAGCAGTAGCGGGGCTAAGTGCGTAGAGAGAGACGGGCGCCCCTCTAGGCCCTGCCTCTCACTATAATGGCCATGTGATGAAGACGGCCCCCAGTTAATTAGCCTCTGAAAATACTCATTCTCGCCTCAGCACCGCTGATGGAAAAGCGTGCAGAAAGGCCACTCTATCTTATAACCTGGCGTAGACAGACATCTCTCAACAGAGCTGTAATACAATGATTATGAGGAGTGCTAGCCAGCCTAAAAACAAAAGCATGCTGGGATTGCTATCTTGCTCTGCCATTTTAAGGGCAATTAGCTATATGCTTTATCGATGTTCATTTAGGACGATTAACACACCAGTTACTTTGGATTTTACTGCTCATAAGGTTTTATGGCACCACCGAATGACGCTTGTGTCATTGTGTGTATGGCTGAACATGGCCATGTTATTTCGAATATATCGACTGTTATGACGATTGAAATTTCACCCTTTAAACTGCATGGAGAGTTTAATGTATTAATCAGCAAAGTTCAAGCTCTCTATGGAGGAGCAATCAGGACAATTACATAGGGTCAGCGCAAACTGTCTTATGGCGTTAAAATAGTATTGTCAGGATTTACTAAAAATGCACATTACAATGAAAAGGTGTGGACGAGTTATTTGTGTACCTGACCTTGAATGTGCATTTGTAGGAGTTTCCCTTTGAGGTGGAAGGGATTTATGGAAGGAGAGTGTTCAAATAAATCGCTTCCAAAATTATTTAACACCCCAAAAAAGCACGTCTTACGAGAACGCATGGGAAAAGAATACGTTTTCCACACGTATTAATATATTTGGAATGCCAGAAATGCCACCACATTATCCGGACACATCATTTGCCAAAGTTATTTTTAATTTGCTTTAAGAAATAAAAGACGACTTAGAAATCTTAACAAGGAGTCATGCAATACCACGTCTATCAAAACTTCTTGCAACCCTTCGTTTTTTCCTTTTCAACACACTCTGGCTTCTTTATTTTTATATTCTTTATTTGTGACTATGCTAATTTGCGCTGCGCTGGTATATTGCGTTGGTAGATATGTAAATGAGATGTTGGGTCTGTGTTCTTGAATTTGCATGTTGTTAGTAAATCACAGAAATTGTGCTCTCCTGTTTATGGCCCGTAGTCTCTATATCAGGGCTGTCCAAACTCGGTCCAGGAGGGCCGGTGTCCTGCAGAGTTTAGCTCCAACCCTAATCAAACACACCTGGAGCGGCAAATCAAGCTCTTACTAAGCATACTAGAAACTTCCATGCAGGTGTGTTGAGGCAAGTTGGAGCTAAACTCTGCAGCACACCGGCCCTCCAGGACCGAGTTTGGACATACCTGCTCTATATGTTACCTGCATCTGAGAAAAAATGGTATATTGAAAACCAATCACTCAGAAAATAGTAGTAAACTTCATATTTACAGCAATTAACACTGAATTAAACATGATTTTTTAAGTAGAAATAATGAAATGGTATTGCAAGCTGTCAAGGGGTTTAATCTATATGTGGTCAAAGAGAGAGAGAGAGAGAGAGAGAGAGAGAGAGAGAGAGAGAGAGATGTGAGAGAGTGTATGTTTGTGTGTGTGTGACCTATCTGTGTGAAGTTATTGCAAGCTGTCATTAGGAATAAACCCAATTTAAAAAAACGCATGCATTCAGATGCAGAGATGGTAAAGAGAAAGACACAGACCACCATAACCACACACACACACACACACACACAGACTCTAAAGACTTTTGCTCTGCAACACACTTTTAAACACTGTCCTGAATGTAGAAGTATGTTTAAGGTGTTTTAAGGTCTTATTGCAGTTTTCAGGCTACATGAGAATCTCTGGAAATGAAAATTTCACTTCCGCACCGAAGGAGTAGTTCACCCAAAAATTCTGTCATCATTTACTCATGACGTTCCAAACGGTTCCACATGACTTTTGAAGCACAAAAGGAGATGTTAGGCAGCTCTTTTCCATACAATGAAAGGGAGAAGGGACACGCTGTCAAGCTCCACAAAGCACTGTAAAAGTAGTTCATACAACCCACACACTATATTCCAAGTCGTCTGATGTCATATGACAGCTTCGTGTGAGAAACAGATTGAAATTGAAATCAGTTTTCACTGAAAATATTCTCCATCACAACTCTGCAAGGAACCAAAGACGTTAATGACACCAAACGACTAATTCAGAATACACTGTACAAGACATAAGAATGGCATTTCTCTTCTTGGAGTCTTTATCCCCTTCTAAAAGAGTTACTAAAAGAGCACTTGTTTCAGAAGCAAGCAAGTAATAAAAGTTGGAACAGCTTGAGAAGTGAGTAAATGACAGAACTGTCCTTTCTGAGAGTCCTATAAACCAAAATTCTTCTTATAAACCAAATTAAAAGACAGACATATGAATATTTTCATCACTTTTCAATTAAAACAAGTATATAGCATTAATAGAAAATCTACCTTGATGATTAGGGCGATCTTTATTTTCACCGCGGAGAGAAACAAGTGAATTTTCATTAATTTAGAGTGCTACTACACATAATAACCCAGACCAAACCATGTCCCAGATGCCCTCTTCCGGATGCATATTTGCAACAGGCAGACACCTCTGAAGATCCTGCAATCTGGATTCACGAATGCTATTCATCTTTATTCACCTCCAGAAGAACCAGCGATGGCACCTCCTTTGTCTTATTCTAATTCCCCTTTATAGCAGCTTGTCCGTTTTTCCCCTCACCTTTCGTCTCCTGTCGAGGTCAGAAACAATCCAGTAATACACAGCATCTAATAAACACAACCTTGCCATGACGCATGGCTCATAATGTTACGGGAGATTTAGTCAGGCCCATCCACCAAGGGAATAAAAGCAAATGTGACTCCCAAACAGAGATCCGTCGCCTCAGGCTCTATTCTTCCTGCAGTTGTTATTATTGCATCTCATTGGATTTTTCCCATGAGGAAAATCACAATGACTGAAATGGTGACCAGATTATTATTATTTTGCAACAGGATATACGGTATAAACTTGAGAGTTATGAAATCATGTCCGCAAGGCATCTATACACTACAATAATAAAAAAGAAAATGTTTTGCTAATGTGGCCAAATATTAAGAGGGCATACTAGCTTGTCCATACAAAGCATTTTCTGTATTTCATTTATGAAAAATTCCCATTTCATGGAGAACAACATTTTTGTTGACTACTGAAAACTTTTACAAAGAACGAGTGATGCATTTTTCATTTTGTCACTAATCAGTGCTGATATTAATATCTAGAAAGCATGGTGTCCAACAGGAGAGAAAATGCTGACAAATAATTCAGTTCAAACACTCAAGAAATGCTGGGTTAAAAACAATGCTGAGTAAAATATGGATAAACCTAGTGGTTAGGTTGTTTTGCCCCAGTGTTTGGGTTAAATGGGCAGTTTTAACCGAACTATTGCTTAAATATGACTATATTTCTTGCTTAAAATGAACCCTACATAGGTTGGAAAATAACATTTATCAATAAGTTGCCATATAGCTATTTTTTAAACATTTTTTAAAGGGAAAACAAATAATACAAACAATAAATTAATTAAAAAATATATTAAACTCCAAAAGAGACTAATTAAAAATGTACATCTGTAAAAAAATTGATCAAACAATTCAGTGAAGCTGCAGTATATTTTGCAAGAAAAATCACATTTATTTCAATGTTATAGCCAATTTTAT
The DNA here is from genome assembly GCA_032357445.1 of Enteromius radiatus. NCBI lineage: Eukaryota > Metazoa > Chordata > Actinopteri > Cypriniformes > Cyprinidae > Enteromius > Enteromius radiatus. The sequence goes on from JAUCMS010000048.1 coordinate 1,284,341, forward strand.
CTACCGCATTTTTTCCCCAGTGTATCACTACAAAAACTGTGATCTTATGGATTCATTGAGTCAGTAACGGAACAGATCTTTAAACAAAACCTCATCATAAAGTGGTGCTTCAAATTACATTTCACAGAACCGATGATGAAAAGCCTAGTAGCTGATTTACTGGGTCCATACCTGGTCAGGGTCCTCTTGACAAACTGCTGGATCTTGACAAGTCTTCTGTAACAATGGAGTCAGAGCCGTGCGGATCCAAGTGCAGTATTTATTCAGAGTCAGGCAGGCACTGTCAGGAACAACACAGACAATTCAGAATCATAAACAATATACCAGGCAGGCAGGCAGGCAGGCAGCAAACAATCAGAAAACGGGGAACAGACCAAGATCAGCACACAGGAAAGCAAGACACGGTAAGGAAACTTGTAACCGGGGGGAATACAAGACTTCGCAATGTGGTGAAAGGGAGTGTGACTTAAATAGTCATCCTGATAGGAACCAGATGTGTGCAATCAGTTCCTAGGGACGGGGTGTTATGGGAAATGGAGTATCCGAGATTGATGGTGATGTTCTGGATGGAGTGCCCTCTGGAGGGGCTTGTGGGCACTCCAGCTGGAAATCGTGACACTAACAATGATTCCTTACAATGCCCATTTTTTTTCTTCCCCACAACAGGATATACAGTTTAAGCATCAAAGGTTTGTGATCAGATGTTCACAGGACATCTACACACAGCACTGGAGGTTGCTGGTACACAGGAGTAAATTGCCAGCACACCAGCAGCCTTGGGACATAACCATCCAGTGTTACTACACTCAGCAATGAGACAAGAACCGTCTCCAGACAGGTACTGTAACAAGAATGGAGAAAGAGTGAGAGAGGGAGGGAAAGGTTAGGAGGAAAGCACAGTAAGGAGGAAGAAATATCTGTGAAGTATGGATTCGGGAAATTGGAATGGCGTTCACACACTGCCAGGGCAAAATGGCTCGACGGTAGGGGGAGGAAATTGTTTATGAAGCTTTCTGTCGCCGAATCTAAACTCTGCACTCAGATAGAAGAGACAGAAAGGAGAAAATTGGATAGGAAAGCTTCCCGTAGAGTTGGGCGAAAAGCAAAATGGGGGGAGATTGGAGGAGAGAAAGCGACAGAGAGAAAAAAAGCAGAACGAGCAGAGATGAGCTCTGATCCAGGATCAGAGACAGAGTGTCGCTCTCTTCATGAATAAGGTCTCAGCTCCAAGAATGGAGCTTCTCTCACTGATAACAAATTCAAATTTTATTCTGCCATCTCTAGCGATACACATTACACACAGTGATGTAATGATGATTATGACAATAATTCAAACACTTAAGCATTCACCCAGGGTTTATGACTCCATCATTTACGGTCGTAACATTACATAAAAAGCCAATTCTGTGCTATTGAGCTGTTCTGCAATTCAGTTCAAGCACTTTACAGATGAGACAATGAAAATGTTTCTGTTCAACATGTGAAAAATATTGACAGGTCTCAGCACTCATATAAACGATAAAGTGTTGCTAAAAGGTTATGTGGCTAACTATCTATAAACCAGTGACAATTGCTTTACATGGTATAATAAATATTGTGTATACTGTAAATTCAATTATCAAAAAAATAGGCACATGTATATTGTGCAAAATATCATACAGTCCAATATTATGATTTGTGACAAGAATGAATAACAAGGATAAACATATAAAAATACAAACATGAAATATAGTTTAATTTAAACACTTTAAGACCCTCCACTAGGTCTAGTGTAATAAATTAAGTTATATTCTTTCATAGTTTGCTTACATTACTTCATGTATACTGTATGCATACCATAGAGTCTGTTTCAAGTATTATTACTGTGTTGCTTAAAATCTACGCTTTTGCAAAAGCACATCACTTCCAAACTCAAACTGCTCACTGGTAGCACACACAATGCAAGTCAACCCTACTAAGAAACTCTTGGTGTAGATGATCTGAAGGTGTTTTGGCCAATCACCGGAGTAATTATATAGCCAAGTCCATGTTTAGCCTCAGCCATTGGCCCCTGCCACTCAGGGCCCCACTTTTAATTTCCCCGTGTCTGTAGTGTCTCCAGTTACCGTGATGGATCTGGGCTCAAGTGAATGTGTCACCACACATCCATCAGACCCTCGCACAAAATACACTGGGTCACATTCCCTTCTGTCTCTCACATACACACACTTACTCACTTACACACAGCAGTTCTAGCAGAACGGGCCTTGGCGCAAGTCAGGTGAACGAGCAGAAGACATATGCGGGAAAAGAGAGAGAGATGGGACAGGAATTCTTACAGGAACTAAAACTCACTGCACAAAGAAACAGCTTCAGGCTTGCAATACAAACTAATGGAAGTGTTTAGTATTTGAAGTATCATTGTATAATCAAATCTTGCATTTTAATGTTGCAATTATGTGATACACTTCAACATTCATGAAATAGAGCTTTGTTTCAAGGACTTCTAAATTCCATCATGCCCTGAAAAAAATTTCCATTAAAACAAAGGAGATATTTTTGTGTTGCCTAAATTCACCCAAAAATAAACATCACTTTTTACCCAGCCACGTCATTTCAAACAGTAATTCATGAAAAGTCTTCTGAAGCCGTATGATAGCTTTTTGTAAAAAAACAGAACAGAATGTAACCATTTTATAAATGAGTGTAAATATTCAAACTTGGATTTCTCTTTGTTTGTTTTACACTTGATTTACTTCGAAACAATTTCCATACAAAAATTGGTATTATTATCATTCTCAAATGCCTGGCCGCTCCCACAATAGTTGATTGACAGCAGCGTGTCACACAGACTGAACTGGTGTCTTACCTCAGACCCGCCCTGA
>JAUCMS010000048.1:1287304-1299677 GCA_032357445.1 Enteromius radiatus
TATTACAAACTTTCCATTAAGACCCTAAAGAATCATATTAACTTATGGAAAATTGGGACTGGATGGCCCCTTTAACTTACACGGACTCTCACAGAAAGAAAAGAAAGTAAAGAAATCTCGTTTCACCTCGTCATACTGTTCGGCTAATGCCGCTGGCAAACTGAAAAACGTTCACTGAGCTTCGCCTGTTAACAGCGATGCAACCACCCTGGCCCAATCCTCGAGCCCAGCCTTCGGTGGTTGCGTTTTCTCAAACATCTGCAGATACACCTCGACGTCATCATGGGCCATCATTTTTGGGAGCAACTTCATGGCCTGCACATGGGGGTCAGGAACGAATACATGCTAGCGAGCGGCTGTGTGGAGAGCGGCGATTTCTTGCTCTGCTTCGCCCTGTCAAGTGGCTAGATGCTCTACAATTTGTTGCTGTCAGATGCTTACTTCTGTTAGCCACTTCAGGATCTCCTCCATCATTGCACGAGGGAGAGGAGCGGCCGTCTGGTGAGAACCAAAACAAACATAAAAAAGGAGTTCACTTCTTAGTGTTTTTGTCCTCAACTTGCCCAGATTCTCCACCAATGTGACGACGAGAATAAACACACGACAAGGAGATCTCAAAATAAAGCCTTGGAGGGTGGATTTATTAAAAAGTAAGGTGCTCAACAATGGTGCAGAGGGCTAACAATCTCCAGCTGGTGAGAAGGTGTTCCATGTTGGTTCCCAGGGCAACGCTGATCTGAACTCGGGAGGCTCATCACTGTAAATATATATATATATATACACACACACTCACAATTGTGAGAAATACTGTATAGTCAGAATTGCAAGATAAAAATTCTGACTTCATAACTGTTTATATCTCACAATTCTGACTTCATCACAACTATAACTTGAGTTAGATCTCATAACTCAAAAATGAAAGTTTGTATCTTGCAATTATGAATGCAAACTCACAACTGCAAGAAAAAAAAGAATTGTGAGGTAAAAAGTAAAAGCAAAAAAATAATTATTCATTGATGGATACGGTCTTCCACATAAAACAGAAAGTAATGAACAGGAACAACTGTTGGGTCAGGGACAAGGACTTGGCTCTATCCAGTTGTTTATTAAATTTCAAGATTGCATTCAAAAATAAATGTAAATGGACTAAATGATTGAGAGAGAAAAAATGACAAAGGGGATGAATTTAAATTTGATAACCATTTTTAAAAGAATATTCAGAAGCCTAGAGAGCACAAAGGGTGACATGCATTGTTTTAAACATCCTACTATATTTATATTAAAGGAAGAGCTTTGAAAGAAGCCCTTAGAGAGTTAAATATGCCTCAGGCTTTACATTGGTTAAAGGAAAACTCCTTGTGCTCGTTCCCTCTTCCTCATGCCTAACATGCACTTGATCATTGTGGCAGAAATAATTAACTCTTTTTAATTGTCATTAGATCTGCCGCCAAAGGAACATTAATTGTGCTGGCGAGAAGCAAAGCAGCATCTTGCGATTCATGCATGTATTTGTACATTCTAAAGCGATGAATTCGAAAGTCCTGCCAACATGCTCAAAACTACAGGTCGCTATTAGTGAGAACCAAACCGACAAGATGGAGGGATCATGGGAAATAAAAAACATGGCAGGCAGAAAGGGGTTAACAGCAGGCATCTCTGTATCGAAAATCATTGATCTTTTAACACTAATTAAAGCACAGCTGGGTCTGTTCAATTAATCTAAGGAAGCCAGGAGCCTCTGCACAGGAAATGGTGCATCGTTGCAGACTCTCTTAAGACTGATAGAGGTAGTGGAAGAGGGAGATATAGGGAGAGATAGGGACGGAGAGAGTGTAAAAAAAGAGAGAAACGGACACCTTCAGTCTGATTAGTCCTCTTTTACAGATCTCCTTTAAAACTTTTTACTTTCTTTTTACGCGCACACACTTTATGAGACAGAAATGATAACTTTTAAAAGATTGTTTTGAGCTCCTCATAACTTTCTACACTAGTTAAAATCCAAGGTTGCTCGACAGTACCTGGAGCTTTAAACTGTTTTGGAGGTGTTTTTTTTTTTTTTGTCTTGCAGTGGCAGATTTATTTATTTATTTATTTTTTTAAGAATTCAAAAACCCTCTCTGAAATCTAGCCTGAGCAGGTTTACCTTGAACTTCATCCCACAGGAACAACAGGATCTCCTTAATGTCTCAATAATTTCTCCTAAACAGCAGTGAGAAAAATGGAGAGTGAAAACCAAGTGCAAAGTGCAAATCTCTTATTACCGAGATGTTTATCCTGAAAAACAAGCTTCAGTTATCTAGCATGTCTCTTTCCAACTCTAAAAATGATCAACTAGAACTAATATATATCATAAAATTTTCTCAATTATGACATTTGGTGGGTTTCCATTACAGATTTGAGTAAATCTTTTGCAGTATTTTTAAAATGTCAATACATTTGCGTTAACCTATGTTATGCGACTAAAATGTCATGTAAGACGTTAATACTTGTCTCGTCAAAACAGCATGGAATTCTCATTTCTTACTGATACATTTATACAATATACATACTGTACATACAGTATATACATTTTAATGTATCAACATTAGCAGTGTTCCCATTACCCTTCAAATTGAGCAATATATTTTCCCTATAGGTTATAAAAATATTCAGGTTTAATAGATAGGAGACTTTCTCTCACAAATGCAAACTAAATTTCCTTGTGCAAGTGCTGGTAGTATCACCAAATGATAGTTCCAGCAGGCCTCCATCCTTCTGCACAACCCTAAACCAGAGGCGTGAAGCCCATATGGGAGAACCCCTGGGCTACCGGTAGTCTTGATCAATAATGCATCTGCTGAGATGTGAGGGTAGGCCATCTCTTATCATCTCTGCCAGGCCATGGCCCGCATCCCCTCTTTCCTACGTAAGGCTTTAATCTAGGGATCCATCCCACTGCCATGTGAGGAAATGGACCCACACGTTTACTCATTCCACCCATCGCTACTTTCATTTCCCTCCCCGCCACAAGTTCATTTCAGCCAAATCCTTGCATCCTGCCATCTATATTGAATCTCACCCCATGCGTCCGCACATACATATGTTGTCATAGTTACACTCTCTACTCGTTTCCCTGCGCCTCCCTGAGTTATTGTGACAGTAAATTGGATGTTTAGGGCTACCATTGAATCTTACAGAGTTTTTATGAAGATGACTGTGTAAATACCAGCATGCAAGTGCAGCATTGTCGCTTATAAATTCTTCAGATACAGAGCATTTTGCTTTTCGAGAATTGGACATTGCGACCGCGTCACGCCGGAGATGAGATTTCCAAAGTTGTTCTGAGAGAGGAAGAAGAAAGTGAATGCACGCTTCTATCTTTATATAATCAAACTAAATATATCTCAAAATTCTCTTTTTATTCCTCATTGGAGATTCAGAAAGAGTGCTAAGTTTATTTGTGGCTGCTGAATGAAATGACCCACGGGACATGAGCCGGAGGCTGATGCTGTACATCCGCACGGATCTTTATGATGGAGTGGGCGCGCTGGAAACAACTTAATATAGGAACACAATGGGAAAACTCAAGAATCTGACTCATGATCATTTACTGCTGTGAATTAAACATTAATCTGTCTTAAAGGGGTCATATCGTAATTCCATCCCTGAGGTCCACTTACAAGGTTAGTCAGGGTTTATTGCACTAAAAGTCATAGTTTTACACATCCTTTTCCTACCTCTTAGTGAAACGTACTATTAAAAGGGCTGCTTTGTCTATCAACCTGACACACTATATACTGTATGTAAAATCCTGTTATGAAGGATTTTAATCTCTTTGCATGTAAAAAAACAAAAGTAAAAGTACAAACAAAAAAAACAAGAGTAATAATCTTCAGATTTATCATAGAAAAGGTATATTGAGACCATTTTAGACACAAGTCACACTAAAAATACTGATGTTTTAAAATACAGAATAGGCCTGTTCACACTGGGAGGACACGACATTTAATGTGCCGTGACTAAACAAAGGGCGTCAATGCGAGTGTACACACCGGTGCGCAAAACGCCAGGCGTAAAAGTGTAATTTTTTAAAAAACGCCTTGGACTCGTTTTTTTTTTTTATTTGATGCGCCGCGTTAAAAACTGGCCGACCAATGAGATTAGTACTTTTGTTCACGTGACCGGAGCTGCTGAAGTTACAGTAAAACACGACTTGGTGGTGCTCAAGATCACTGCAAGAAAGAGGAAAGTAAACCAAGATGCCCAAGATGAATGTAAAAATCTTGATAAGAGTATCCTGGCGAAAAACGTCTCCAAAAATGGTAACGAAATGTGCGTGCGATATTCGTCCCGGTGTGTACAGGCCTTAAGTAAGGTGTTTTTTACATCACCAATGAGACATTTTAACCAAAGTATGTTCTAGACTTTTCATTAAGACATTAAAGAAACAACTTGTGTAAAATGGGCCTCTGATGACCTCTTTAAAACAAAAGCCACTTTGTTTAATATTTTCTAATATCATGCAAAGACATTCACACGTAAGTCACACTGCTGAAAATGTCCCCAATACCATTTGATGATCTAAAATGTTAAAGTCTCTAAATGTACTTCAACACAAGACGATATTGCATGTGGTTGAGTATGAGAAAACTGGGCAGTACAGCTGTGCGAAACACAGTCTAACGTATATGGGGTCTAATAAAACTGAAACATTCAGCTTTTCGACTGGCTATATTTTTGCGGGATAGCATCCGTCGCGCTCGCAGGGTGAAATCACACAGCGATCAGCAGCCCGCCGCTCTCCAGTCATCCCGATGTCTTATCTGCGCTTGTGCGTGCAGTCAGTCTGTTCCCGCTGAACGTGGAGGGGCCGCTCTATCCTCCACACTCTGCAATTCCTTTCTCTTAATCTACTGTCTACCCACTGTCAGAGCAACAGAAACATTTGCAGCTTGCATGAAAAGAAATTACCGGGCGGACAGCCAGCGAGAGGGAGAGAGGTGCCGCCTCTGCGCTGTGACAGCGGGAGAAATTGCTGCCACAACGGTTGTGTGGGGAGAGGAAGAGAACGAGGGAGGATGACGATGATGCTGGCAGCGTCTCTAACCGGGGAAAATAAACCATGACAACATCCAAATCACACATGCACTCACTCTCAGCGCGCTTGTTTACAGCGATTATGTGTTTGGGGAGGAGGCAAAGAGAGAGAGGGAGAGGGAGAGAACGCATCTCAATTTATGAAGCTTTTTCCACTGCTGAGAGTCAACAAAATGCAAGCATTTTCAGCCAATTCTGCCATCAGTGGAGGCAAACTCACAGGGAGAGCAGCTGATTAGAGAACAGTATGCTCTGTGCTGCAGGGAGAACATGGAAAAATAGTGGCATGTCTCTCTCAATCCCTCTGCTGTGGCGCAGAAATGGTTTTTGAAGAGCTGCGCATGTCGCTCAGCACTTTTTGACACAAGACCAAAAAGATAAAGCATGCTCTCCCTTGTCTAAATCGACACTCAGCCTTATAAAAAAATTGAATGAACTAATTGTACTTTGCAAGTACTATATGCAACATCTGCAACCAAACTAGAAACGCTCACATTACGATCAACAAAGCTGTCTACGCTGCAAGTGATTTCACAATGAGCACATTTACATGCACTACCAAAAATCAGCTGCCAAAAAAAGTGATATAACCTGTTTAATGATTTAAATGCAAACCTGGCAACACATTTTTTATTCAGCGTTATTGAAATCAGAATTTGTAAAGTAATTTGCCTTATTCTACATATTCCATTCATTCATGAGATTGGTTTATCTACTCACTCTCATGTCGTTCCAAACCCCTGGGACCTTCGTTCATCTTCGGGACACAAAATAACTTTTTGATGAAATAAGAGAACCATATGATCTGACCCTCCATAGACAGCAATACAACTGAAATGATCCAGGTCCAGAAACGTAGTAAAAACAGGATGTGACATCAGTAGCTAAACAGTTTTGTGACGCTACGAGAATATTTTTTGCGCAAAGAAAACAAAAATAACAATTTACTAAATTATTATTCTCCCCCGAGTTACATCTTCCACATTTTAGATAGTATACGACAACATATACGACTTCTTTCCCTTAAATGTACACGATCACAGATTACGTTCATGTGTGTGCTTTCCTCCAAATGTAAACAAGGCTGATTACGTTAAATAAGTTAAAGCATATGTGTTGCAATACTCTCCAAAATGGCGGAAGACATAACTTGGGGGAAAAGAATGGTTTAGCAAAAAAAAAAAGGATTCTCGTAGCACCACAAAACTGAAGTTGAGCCACTGAAGTCACATGGACTGTTGCCTATTTATTTACTAGGTTTCTGGAGCTGGGAACATTTCAGATGTGTTGCTGTCTGTAGAGGGTCAGACAGCTCTCTGATTTCATCAAAAATATCTTAATTTGTGGTCTGAAGAGGAACAAACGCTTTAAATAAAACATTAAAACAACCAAAAAGATTCCCACAGCTGCAGGTTTTTTAATGTACAACTTCTCCTTCAGCTACATGAGATGAAAAAAAAAACATTTTTGGGGTCAAAAAACTATGGAGCCAGTTTCTGCCACTGAATAAAAAAAATAAAAAAGGTTATTGTGACTTTTTATCTCACAGTTTTGACCTCAAAAAATGAAAATATACTGTACACATAAACACGCTCAATGACAAAACCAGAAATCTCATTATAATCAATAAAATGTCTATACTGCAAATGAGCGATATGCCATGATAAAACTAAAACAGACTCGATTATAAGCAAAACATCTGTCTACACAAGCAACATGAAATTGCAACTAAACTTGAACTCTCCTGTTATAGTCAACAAGTGATATTCAGTGAACTTTAGTTCCCATTACAAGCGATGCAATATGATGCAACAAAATGAGTTTGAACTCCATGTATACACCGCAGGCAAGCACTAGAACATACCTATTATTGTCAAGTGGGCAACACAATGTGACAAAACCTACAATGGTCCATTATAATAAATAAAGCTGACTGCACTGCAAGTGAGCAATGCAACAAGCACAAAAAACTAGAACGCTCCTATTATAAAAAGCTGATGCAATATGGCGTAACAAAACAGGAAACAGAATCCAAAAACAGAATCCTCTCTTATAATCAACAAATAAGTAAATTTAAATAATAATACAGCTTTTTTTCTATTTTTAATGAACATTTACTTTTATAAACTTTCAAACATTTAACATTTCTGGTTGGGTTCAAAAATGTACATTCGCAGTGTAAAAGCCTTGATCACAATGGCAGTGTTCTAGTTTTGTCATTTTGCATCGCTCACTTGCTGCTTGGAGTCAGTATAACTGAGATTTATTTGCTAGTTATACCTTAACTTAAGGTTGATAGCAGGAATGTTTCAGCTGCAAATAGGATAGAAAAGAGTGGAAAGTGTGTTTGTGTTCAGGAACATGGTGTTGCTTGTTTAGAGAGCTAACCTTGCCTTCGCCATACATGTCCTTTCTCGCTCTTTGTCATCTAAAACCCTGTGTTTGCATCTCTCTCAGGGTCATAAGTAGTTCAGGAACGATCCAGGGGTGATTTATCAGAGGAGGCAGGAGAGGCAGAAACATTTGGATGAGACAACAATAACCAGCAGTACAAAAATGAAACCGAATAAATGACATCAAGTGTGTAAAGCACTCATTTATTATTTTAATGTAAAATTGTTAGACTATTCTCGACTGCAAATCGCAAAAGTTACATGATAGGATGCCTGAGTGCCTGATTATCCTGCCACTGCTGATTCAGCTCAAAAATAATGCATAACATAATACAGCATATTTCTAAATATATTTATGGTTTCAACCTGCCAGCCAAATCTTTGGTGCATGTATGAAAGATTTCCAAAATGCTTCCATTATAATACATGATGTTCTCTGCAATGCAAAATAGTCATTCGTCAACGCAAAAAAAAAAAACAATAACGCATTATAAATGTTGATGAAAGTGAGTGATGTGACACAAAAACAACACACAAAATAACTGCCTTAACCGCAAACAAGCAACAGAAGACAGAAAAAAAAAACCTATTTTTGTGCTGCTTCGAGTATTATCTCAAGGACTTCATTCAGTGACGTTATGAGTCAGATCCAGCTCAAACAGCAATCTTATTGTCAAGGCATACTTGAAATTTTAACAAAAAATTGTCAATATTGTAGTAATGTATAAAACAGTCAGAATAAACACGATTAAAATTATAGTTAACATTTTTGGTGTGAATGGGTCATATGGATTATCGCTATTTTTGTTTTACGTGGTTTGAAGAACCTATCTTATTGGTGTTATAGGGTTTCACAGAGATTAATTATTGTATGTGTGTGTTCCACAGAACAAAGAAAGTCATATACTACTGGGGCATCAAATGGGTAAGTAAATGATTTCCCTTTTTGGGTGGAGTATCCCTTTAAGAATTTAGGATACGTTTATACGTTTACGCTTATGGAAAGTATTTTCTTCTGCATTTTTGTCTGTACAACAGCATAGTCAAAACTTATCTCTGTTCACGCGGCCCACAAAAAAGGCTAAACTCAAAAAACAGTGTTATGCATGCCAGGCCAGTAGTTGGCGATGTCATTTATTATAGAAACACTACGCCAGAGGTGGTAAAAAGTACACAAAATCAAGTACTTTAGTGAAAGTACGGATACATATAATAAAATATTACTCCAGTAAAAGTAAAAGTACTCCTCAAGGGAAAGTACAAAAGTACTCTGTTTTTTAATGTACTTAAGTAAAAAAAGTACCGATAGATTTATTTAGCAATTTTATATAGGCTACTTAATTCTATATAGCACTTTTTTATTTTACTACTCAGATTACCTGGGATTTTCCTAAAATAACCACTGGAGTCAAGATACAGTATATTTTTGTTGTTGATTGGACCATGATGTAATGTTCACTGTGAAGCTTACACTGCGATGTACCTGAGAGAAAACAGATTTGAGGCTCTAATTTTCACCAGTAAGAAAAGTGTTTTAAAAATAAAGCCTAAAGATTAGGCTATTGTTTTGCAGAACGTTATACATGACATGAGAATAAGTTAGGAAAAACATTTTAAGGGAAATATTATTTTTACTTTTTTTTTTCTTCCTTTGAAACCCAGAGGGCATTACTTCCGACTTTGATAATTACTGTAGTTAGCTGAACATCACATCCTTTCTTTTCCCTCAGATGTAATATATCAAAAATATTTGGACATTATCTAAAAATTACTATAATTTAGCACCAGCAAGCTTGTTAGCTAAACAATTAGCATCAGATAACAATATTTAGATTACATATTTTCAGGATGGTTATGAATAAACATTCATATCTGTCTGCTCAGCCAGTTGATGCAAACAATATAAAAAAGTATACCGTTGATAAACAATATAAAAACAGACATAGGGCTAAATGCGTAGCATTTTAATACAACTGCTAACGTTACAGCAGTTTTTTGACCTGGCTGGAGACACTGATGTTGATGTGACTGCATTAGGGTGACCACCTGCTAATAAGCCCAAGGGGGGACAAGGGTATGTTTCTGAGGGACAATGTGGATGTTCGCTAGAAATCAAACTAGGCTATTTAAACACCATAGTCACACTTAGGTTGTGATAGACAATAGAAAGCCGCTTAGGGGCGCAGATGATTGCCCCATTTAGTGCTTGTGCTAGAGTGACCAACTTTTTTTTGGAGCAAGCATTGATTATGCGTGACACGGTCTCAATTTGCGGGACGCGTGAATTGGGCTTCAAACGCTGTGCGCGCACGCGCTACGCGGGACGGGTGGTCACTCTAGTCTGCATTCATCTCAGTGGGCTTAAATAGATCACCCTTTACTGCAGTGTAACAAACTGTTCATTTTTACCTAAATATGATTTTCAGTTCGAGTATTTAATCCTTAAATTCGACGTTAGTAACTTACTTTACGCATCATCAGTCGCGCACGCCTGTTGGTCTTATTTTTGAGTTCAGTTCACTGGAGACTCGCTCTGAACGGATCGTTTGAATCAGTGAGTTGTCGAATCAAGAACAGCTGCAGTCGGATCATTCTAATTCGAGAAAGAATCGTTTGGTGCAATTTCCGAACCGATTGAACAGGTTCGTTAAAAAGAATCAGTTTGTTGTGAATCGCTCGTCTGTATCTCGGAGCACGTGATATATGAGTAACGATATGTTTTATGAAATGTAAGTTAGTGAAGTAAAAATTACGATCTTATGCTTAGGAATGTAGTGAAGTAAAATTTGCTAAAAATAAAACTACTCCGGTAAATTAGAGCTACTTGAAAAATGTACTTTGACGAAATAAAAATACTGTTTGCACTATGCAAACAGTGAGTCGCCATTTTAACAAACTTGCATTTTTGTACGGTTCAGTATGATTTATGATTTCTTAGATTTTTTTTGTTTATATCACATCAAACCCTGCAAATGATTCGAATTTTTATACTTTATTCTCAAATTATTAATGTTAAGTATTTTTATTTTTATTTGGTCAAGCCAATAAAAATACACCAGTCACATGCTACATTCAGGTGCAGTGCGTTTCCGTTCTTTCAACACCTAAAAGATGAACTGCTGCTCGCAGCAGTCAGACACAAGCAGCCATCCTAGAGAAGGATGACTCCAATGTAATGCCAATCACAGCCCACACACCAACACGAGCAGGCAGCCAGACAAACCGCCTCACTCCAGTTTAACTTGAAACATTTAGCTCTCCTTTCACCCCAGCCTTTCTATCCACGACTGTCACACTAGTTCCTCGGAGAGACGGAGGGCAGTAGGAAGAGCGCGAGGGCTGGGGGTATACGGGGATGTCTAAACGCCCATTGATCATTGTGGATTCCAGCACATTCTCTCCTGTGTTTTCGCTCTCTCTGCCTCTCTGTGGTGTCAGCCCAGACCCGAATCACTCAGACAACACCTTTGAAATGCACAATGGCTTTCCTGTGAATCAGCCGGGCCCTTTCACGGCTGTCTGCAGCCGATAACAGCCTCTACTGTGCCCTGGAGTTAACAATCTCAGCTAATAGACTTCTCCCCTGTCAATCACACTTCAAATTCCCAATAAGGCACACACATATATATACACACACCTCCCATCTCGGCTCAATTCTGTGGTCCATCTCCTGATCAGAACTCATCTGGTGAACAGTAAATACAGACACACACACACGCGCACAGATACGCAGTCGCCAGGTGTCATACCGCACATGAAGAGAAGCATACACCACAGTGAAAGTATGCTGCTGGGAAACAAACCACTCTGAACCAATAGATAACAAGCTCTGAAATAAACCCAGAGCAGTGGTACACCTCACACTGGATGATTCACCAACACCAGCACGATAAATTCTTACTGAATCCCTCCTAAACGCATCGGATTAAAAAGGATTTATATTCGCCTCCTAAATAAATGTCATATAATGTAAGGGACTGGGATTTACGCATGAGTCTGCATGGGCTAAATTTGGATTCAAAAGAACCAACGAGACAAGAACATGACTTTTACATGCACAGACATCCAGGTTAGAAGCATGCATGATCTGTCACTAAGTTCTGACTCAAATACATGGGTCATGTATGTAGATATGCACAAAATAAGCTGTTAGAATTTTAAACTGAAATATTCTACAATATTTTAATATATTTTATTTTAATATATATTTAATATATTTTTACAAGATTTTAAATATATTTAGCAATATATAAAAAAGAGATCTAAAAACATTTTAAATCCTTGAATTATATACATAACACTATTATATATACAATGTTTTAAAACAAATTAAAATTGTAATGTAAAATAATGTACTTAATAAAATAATTTTATTGTACAATAACTTAAAATATTAAAAATTTTACTTTAATTAAAAAATAAATAAAATAAATTGAACAAATAGATATTAATATAAATATTTAAATAGATTTTTCTAGCCTGTACATTTTATTTAAATACATTGTTATTATATATTATATATATTTAAATACATTATTTTATTTGTTTATTACAGCACAAACTCGAAAGTTACACATGAAAAATTTAACAGCAGAAACACTTCATTCTTTTGCACAATAAAACATGATAATGTTCTATTTATTATGATTATATGCACGTTCTGTCGTCTGCCTCAAGCCCTTGCAGGGTGGATTCTGATTTACTGTCAATGTTTTATCAGTCATCAGTTGGGAAGAAAAGAAAAAAAAAACTAGTTTTGAAAGTGATTCCAACCATATTGTTACACTGTAGTGTTACTGTTACTCTGCTTTATATTGATTTTTAAAACTATATCTTTGTTGTTATCATCCTTGGTGCGAACAAGTCTTTTGTCTTTTTGATTAAAGGTGCCATAGAATGCATTG
>JAUCMS010000048.1:1313760-1331882 GCA_032357445.1 Enteromius radiatus
GTGTGTCCAAACTTTTGGCCTGTGCTTTATATATATATATATATATATATATATATATATATATATATATAGTGTGTGAATCAAATTTAGTCAGTAAGATAAAAATGTATTATTTCGAATGTGATTAATTGATTGACAGCAGTTAAATACTGATGATTTACCAATATGTTCCATTCTCTATTACACGTCAAAATTCTCCTTCATGCCTATTTTTAGTTATTTTAAGACTAAGTTAAAACATATCCAACCAGCTATGATGGAACAATATCTTAATAATCCATTTTCCAGTATAGTTTTTTTGGAGAGTGAGTGGACCTGTTGAAATGGATTCGGGTTTAGCATGAAGGAGGCAAAACCTGCTCTGGGACTGAGTTAATTTGCCCTACCGTTGCATTTGCACAAGCAATATTTAATAGTCCTTTGCAATTCAAATAACACGGCTCTTGAGTAGATGCATTGGACTGCAAAGAGAAACCAAATGTGTTGTTTTTACTTAATTGTATTTTCAGCAGCAGCGTTCATTTCCATTTCTCTTCTTGTTCTTGCTCTATTGTGGAGTTCATTAGTATGCTTGTAGCCGTGCGCAATCAAAATGGAAAGAGAAAGAGAGGAAGATGCAGTGTGGAGGACCTTTGCGTTCACCCCTCGCAGAGATGGAGGTGAAACGGGGTTCAAGGATGCTGGTGGGCGCAGCAGGTGAGTACGAGACCCCACCCGTCCAAATCATCCACCACTCTTTCCAGCCATCCCTTGTCCGTCTCCCTCTTTTTTCGTCTGTCTTTCTCTCTCCTGCATGTCTGCGTCCATCAGCGAAGCGTCCGCTGGGACCGACGTGTTTTGACAGATGCTCATTCTGTCTTGGCACATCTCACAGGATGGTATGGCACTTGTCATCCTGATAAGAGAGGGAGGAAGAGAGAGAGAGAGGGAGAGAGTGAGAGCAGAGAGAGATGTGATTAAGAAAACAAAAGCCTTTCCTACTAACCAAGGCCACATCTTTTTCTCTTTTTCCCTCTCTTGCATCCTCAGGGCATATTAAATGTTAGCAGAATGGGAGAGATAATAAAAGCACGGAGCAAAAGGAATGGACAGTCTCACTTTGCGATCCAGCACTCTGTGTTGCAGTGATAAAATGTGAAATTGCAATTTTTGTGTGCGCATATGTGTTTGTGCTTGCTTTCACCTTGCATTGAGAGGTTATTACACGATCAAGGTGGCTGAAAGTGGTTTTATAATTATTTGAAAAATTTAAAGGTACAGTACATTAAAAAATGAAATTTTCACCATCATTTACACACCTCAATGTATGAAAGCCATTTCCACCACAGAATGAAAAAAAAAATGTAATCATAACTTTTTTATCTCACAATTGAGACTTTCACTCTTGATTTAGAACTACAAGATATCAAGATATTTTTTAAATTCTTACAATTGTTTTTGTGTTTCTGCCACAGAATAAAATATATAAAAATGTAATTAAAATTATCTTCAAATTCACACTTCTCTTTTCAGAATCGTAAGCTTAATTAGCTTAGATTTCTAACTTTGTCTTGCAATTTCAATCTTTTTCTGAGAACTGCAAGAAAAGAAAAAGTCTGAATTTTGAGATATAAATTGGGATGACAGTTTACTTTATATTCTATGGAAGAAACAAATTCCATAGTCGAATAATATATTGTTAAACCCATATGAGATTTAAAAAAAGGCAAACATAAAGAAGTTCTATATTAATTGTGCAAAGAAACCATAAAAACATTGATTAACTGTGCATATATATATATATATATATATATATATATATTTACACTCTCAGAGATAAAGGTACAAAAGCTGTCACTGGAGCGGTACCTATATATATACACACACACACACACACATTTTTGGCGCAGAACTGATTTTTTATGAAAGTTAAAAATGTCAACAAAATTTAACAGAAATGAATATACTTTTGTTCATTAAGGATGCATTAAATTGATCAAAAGACATTTTTAACATCCAAAAGGATCATATTTTATACAAATGCTTCTTCAGAAGTGCTTTTGAACTTACTATTGATCAATGAATCCTGTAAAAAGAAAAGTATCATGGTTTCCACAAAAACAGTAAGCAGCTGTTTTCTGTTTACATCGAATCAGCTCATTAGAATGATTTTTGACAGATCACGTGATCATGTTGCAAGACTGTAGTAAACTCAAAAATTCCACTTTCCCATCTTTGTCATTGTTAGTGCTATGTGCAACAGTTTGAGCTTCATTTGACACCAACATATCACGTGTAATTGCTGTCAAACATAAGCGTTGTCTAGCACATTTAGATTATCGCTCTCTTCCCCACACAAAACTATCATCACACACGTTTGGAATGGCATGAGTTTGAGTAAATGAGAACAGAATTGTATTTTTTGGGTGAACTTATAAAACAGTCGATATACATGTTTATGTTTCCACACTCTACTGTTATGCATGTATATGTATGTATATTCTCGACCTACCCCCAGGTCAGAGTTGTCTGTGTACTACCTGTTTGCACGCACCCCCTCTTCTAGCCCGAGGCCCGTTCACACTCCCCTCGCAGGAGCATGTGACAGCCTGGCTATACCCGCCTCAGCCAATCAGAGTTCTTCACCCGAAGGGCAATACAGGATGTGACAATAGAGTGAGCTGCAGGTCATGCAAGAAGTCTGCTGTATGCAGCCTCCTGACAGGTCTAGTATACTGATGTACCTTGGCAGAATTGGGCTCCGTCTCACTGAACACTTCCGCCAGAATTTGATGAGTAGGCCCCTTATGCATGCAGAAAGCAGAAAGAGCTCTCTGGGCGATCAGCCGTGGTTTTTTTTTTTTTTTTCTTTTCTTTTTAGAACGTGCAGGAATCTTCAGAATGTTTGTACTGGTTTGTAGTGGCTTCCTTTGCCGTCTTGTGAAAACAAATACTTGCGTTCCACTTCACCTCAGGTGAAATTACAGTGTACGCAAGGCAGTGCTGTGTTAAAATCCCTCATATTTTCTTATTCTCTTTCTTCTCTCGCAATTTTCTGCAATGAATTCACCTTGAATTGCTAGGACTTTGTTTTGTAGATCATTTTAGCCTTATGCGTGCTGTGTAAACAAATACAAGGATTAAAAGATGATCTCAATTTTATATGCAAATATTACAGCGCCATCACTCTCAGGATTTAAATGCTAATTTTAAATGCTAACTGTATACTTCAAATGTAAATGCATATACAGCATGAGCCCAATCTCACGGCAATTCGTACCTATTTTAAGAGGTGGCTAATTTGATAAAAAATATATTTCTAATACAGTGTTTTTTTAAAAGTTAGTTATTTAACAAAAACAAAGGTACCCGCAAAGGCATTTACAATGTTATTAAAAAAAATCTATTTCAGGGGGAAAAAAAGGCTGTTAGCAATGGTTGTGTCATTGTGTTATACTGAAGACTCAAATAACGGCTTAAAAAACAGCTTTTCCATCAACAATTTTTGTATTAAAAATCTATTAGAAATTAATATTGCAATTATTTATTAAACATTATTTTGAAAAATTGCATTCATATTTTGAAGACTGTGTAATATTAAAGACTGGAATAAGACTGGCTTTTCCATTAAAAAAAGGGATGTGAAATATAACAGTTATTTTAATCTGAAATAATGTTTCATACAAAAAGAAAATTTTTGTCCTGCATACATGATCATATAAATATTCAAATACTAGTTCTGACCCCCAAACATGCTAGTGTAAATGTTAATTAATCAAAGAAGATAATCAAAGGTCTTACGGCTTTAGAATGACATGAGGGTGAGTAATTCATGACAGAAGATATATTTTTTGGTGAACTATTCCTTTAAATACATTTTTGACATTCTATACTATGAATAACTTGTACAGTCAGCACTTGAAATATACAATGTGGAGCATGAAGCAAAATCAGCTGAGAACCACTTCATTGAATTCTCCAAAATGAGGATATTCTAAACTTCAAGGAAACTTGTGAAACGTGGTGAAAGCGTCATCAGAGAGACATTTTGATGTTGTGCAGTAAAGTGCTGTTTAGTCAGGATTTTTGCTTTTTGATGAAAGGCTTTGCAAAAAGCATAAGAATGAAAACACATGCTCTATTGCATCATACAACATGCACACCCCCACACACTCTCATGCAATAGCGTCTCGGGGCGACATGGTCTTGGCTCCGAATCAGGAAATCTGACTCACTCTGAATGGCCGACTTCTTCACGGACAACGTCAGTACAGGGGCACAGAGGGCCCTTTATGCGTCAACAGACACACACACACTCATACGGAGTGAGAAAGAGACAGAATGAGAAAGAGAGAGAGCAGAGCGAGACGATGGATGAAAAGAGATATAGATTTAAAAAGACTAACTCTCAGGCTCAATGTTAAAAGTACATTTGCGGTGGTGGGACAAAAGGAAGTGCCGTCGAGATGGGAGGGATAAAAAGGTCAAGGTCAACCTCATCTCCACCTCATCCTCTAAAACCCATCTCACTTCAATCTCGCCAATTCAAGCTGTGGGTCCCACACTTCCATTCAAATTCCAAAACCAATCTCCAATAGAGAATTCCATCTCCGCAGGTCCGACCGCCCACAAACAGGATTCTGCCTCACGTCAAAGGTTGCCTTGAGGAGACGGGGGTGAATCTTCAGTCTGATGCCACACCTTTGCTGAACAGGTGTGCGAGACGCGAGGGAAAATGAAGGGAATATAAAAGGAGAAAAAGAAAATGCATTTGAAATGAGGATCTGTGAAGGATAAATGAAGGTTAGGTGGCAAGACATTGCTGAAATGATGTAACCCAACCTTCAAGTGAGGAATATGTTTTGCATAGGCTTCACATATATACCGTTGCATGTTTAATGAATATTTAGTTTATATACACATTTTAGGTAAACGTTTAAAAGTCACATTCAAATCTGATGTCTTTATTAATTGACATTAGTTTGGAGAAATATGTCTATCAGCAAAGAAAGGATGAATTCTACATATCATGCATTCTAAATATTGGAATAAATATGCATAATTAGTCTTGAGTGATGAAATTATGTGTTTATTCCTTATTGTGAATTTCTCTTCTTCATGTTATTCCAATTCAACATTCTATTGAGTGTTGCCAATTTAATTAAAATATTATTACAGTATTAAGGCTAGTTTGACTGTAGTTTTGCTACTTTAAATCACCAGTAGCTTGGCAGTAAAGCTTCCCTCAGCATTGCTCAAACACGCACATGACTTCAGGTCACACAAGCTATGAAAATGCAAAGTTAGCACACAGACGAAACATATAATAATGCACATCCACACACATTCAAACATCGATATCAATATTTGATACTGTAATGTATTCAGTACACTGTGCATACGATGCATAGCATGCAAAGAATATTGGCATGAATAGACATCAAAACAATGGAACGGAATAATTTTCCATATTGAATCATGGAGCTGTATTCAGTTACTCACTATCCACAGAGAGACAGCAGAGGATGGGCGGCACTAGGGATGGGCTTCTCAATGTTTTCATATTACCTTGTCTTTCCCAGTAACTTTTCATGCCTTTTTTTGGCCACTAATAAAATCATTCAGAGCTGTAATACTGCTACTTACGTCAGACCTAATCTTGCAAAACAGACTCCCGACTATTGGCATAAAATCTGGCACGTAGCTTCAAATAACGAAAGCTGGCAGCACATTCAAATAAAGGGGCAGCGGTCTGTTTTGCAAACAAGAACAACAAAAAATTATAATGTTTGTTGACTTTTTGGTCAATCGTGCATGTGTTTTAAGCACTAAATATTTCACAGATTTAACTCTAAAAGAAAAAAGCAATACAGTACCTTTAGTACCTGCAACTGCGCTCGAGACATTTGTTGGCAAACTTTAAAACACAAGCCTGACTATTTGCGTTTTATTAAGGCTTGGTGCCATGAGCCTTGCAAAGTTTGGCAATGCAACAACAATTATAATTCTTTTTTTTTCCCTCAAAAAAAGTAATCTCTGTAATAGCTGACTAACTTTAAAATAGAACTGCAAGCATCTAACAATAATAATAATGAAAAGTGTAATGTGTATTAGCCACAACAAAAGGCCAAAAGGATCACTTAACTGGTAAATAATTCAGAATATTAAAAGAATATTTTACCCAAATATTAAAATTGGTCGAAAATGTACTTACTCTCAAGCCATCCTGGATGCAGACGAGCTAGTTTCTTCATTTGACGAATTGAGAAATTTATCATCACTACAGCACTTGATCCTGAATGGGTGCCGTCAGAATGAGTCCCAGCCCCTGATGAAAACATGACTCCAGTCCATCAGTTAACATCTTATGACATTAAAAGCAGTGTGTTTGTACAAAAACAAATCCATCATTAAGGTGTTTCAACTTTAAATCATTGCTTCTGGACAAAATACCAATATTATGGTATGGATTATTATACTTGTGTTTTAGCTGGGAAAAAAAAAACATTAAAAATGTCTCTTTCTTATAATAAAACAGTTTTTTTTACTTCATTAGATGTTAATTGATGGACTGGAGTGGTGTGGGTTACTTCTGGTTTTATTGTGATGTTTTGTTCAGCTGTTTGGACTCTCATTGTGACGGCACCCATTCACTGTGGAGGATTCACTGGTGAGCAAGTGATGAAATTATATATTTATTACTGTATATTATATATTTCTTCAAATCTGTTCTGATGAACAGGTAACAGATCTCATCAAGATCTTGGCCTGAGGGTGAGTAAAATGTTACTTAATATTGCTTAATTATTTGTTGAATTTATTTCTTAGTATTAGAGATTTATTTATTTCGAAATGGAAATAAAAATAAAACAGCCCAAGTTTCAATGTGTTCTTATACTTTTGAACTCCACTTGTGACCTTCAGGTGGGTTTGAGGCCGAGAAGATTAGACAAATCTTTTTTTTGTTTTCGCTCCAGTAATACTGAAAGATTTATGCATCACATTCCAATAATTCAAAGGATGACCCCCATATGCACCCGCAGATGTCTGGGCTAAGCCCCAAATATCCCCTGATCCTAGAACCGCCCTGCTGCTGGCCACTTTATACAGCTCTAGTCAATCAAACTTTTATGCATAAACTTGTTGAGAGAGAAAATAACCTTTCCTTCTTTTCCAGCTTTGCGGTGGGCAGAGTGAGAAAGCAGTCAGATAGATGGACAGACAGTGGTTGAAGGCAATCAGAAAGCACTTGAGGACAAAATGAGGCTCTGTGAGGGCTGTAATCATGGTCAGTACTGAGCGTGCTCTGTTGTACTCCGCTGCTGTCCGTGGTGCTGAAATGCACATTGAGGAAAAAAGCCATCTTCGCAACTGCAGAGTTCAGCATGTGTCATCTTCCTGGTGGTTATAGTGTGATGTGAGGATAAGAACAAGCACACAGACTCATACACTTCTGGTGCTGAGACCCCTTATGTAGTGCTCAAGAGGACTGTAAAAGGGATAGTTCACCCAAAAATAAATAGACTGTAAAACCTACCTGTGTAACGCCTTTTTTTCTCGCTGTGGAAATCAAAAGGAAAATTTTGGAAGAATATGATGGCTACTCTTTTCCATGAAGTTAAAATGAATAAAGATTAGAGATTTTGCTAACACTTTTTTTTTTACAGTTTCACCTATTAGTCGCTTATTAGCATGCATATTATTAGAATATTAGCCATTTATTAGTGCTAATTAAGCACATATTAATGCCTCATTCTACATGAGATTAATCTACATTCTTAGTCCTACCCAATACCTAAACTTAACAATTACCTAACTATTAATAAGCAGCAAATTAAGAATTTATTAAGGGACAAGTTGCAGTTAATCATTAACAAGCGTTACATAGATTTGAAGTTTAATAAAAGTGATATATTTGACTTGTGAACAGTTCTGACTTCTACAGTAATATGATAGCTCAAAGTCTTTATTTATTGAAGATATTCTAATTTAACCTTGCCTCTCCATGTTTATTAGAACAAGCATAGTCCAATTTAATTAACAGATAAATGTATTTTTTATACATCTTTTAAGTGTCTCAGTTCAAGTTCACAGAAAAAGAACTGAGAAATAGTCTGAACGATTCAATGATTAAACAAAGTGTTTCGACAAAGTTCAACTTGATTGAAGAACTTGAAAAATGGCACAGGTTTTTATCTAACGGTTTTCTGACAATAACTGTTATATGATTTGAGAACATTTGGAATATGGTGCACTATGATATTTTTAGCCCTCATATTGTGTTCTGGTCATTCTGACCCAGGGAGGATTTTCTTAATTGAACGTAGGCTTTACTGATTTGAGCTGATGCACCTCAGTGAATATTGCCAAAATCAAAAAGGGTGTATAAGCTCAATATCAATGAGGTCTACCACCAATATGTCCCAAACAGAAATACTTTGCTGACTGAATCAAAAGAAGCTGAAAAGCAAAAGACTGAATCCAAGATTGGGTGATGATATAGCATAATTAGAAAAGCAATTTTAAAAAGGCTGGTAATTTTTAACCAGGAAGACCAAATTAGGTAAAGGATTTTAGTTTAGGAGATTTCGTGTGTTTTTAGGTTTAAAAACCTTCAATCCATGTTTACTATAACAGCAAGGAACAAATAATCTTCTTTAGTATTCCTTGCACTCTGGGCTTCATGAAAGCAAGAAAATCTGACCTTTTATACAAAATATGAAAATACTCTATTTTTCCTTATTAAGTGATATAGGCTACATTTATGGTGATTTTGCATCATTTTTCAAGCTTGAAAGCTTTGGTCTCCATTCGGTATACAGTAATTGCATGGAAAAGAGCGTGGCAAATTGTCTTCTTTTGTGCTCCTCAGAAGAATGAAAAAGGCATTGAGTTTGAAAACTCCGGACACTTCCATTTCCTCTTTTATTTTGGTTTGGAGAAAGTTTGAGGACACACGCTGACTGGATTGTATCTAATGTATCATCTGTAATGCATCTGCCTATGTGTATGTGGTGTTAAATAAACTGTTGCTGTGCCAACAGCATTGTTGCTTTTGATGAACTGTTGACACACATACACTAACCCCCTCATTCGGTTTCTCTCCCCCCAGTGCTTCTGCTCCTCTGATAACATGCGCTAGTCTCTCTCTCACACTCTTTTATCTGCTTCTTCTCCCTCTCTCTCACTAGCAGCGTGTGGGTGGCTGGTCTATGGCGCAGAGCTTAAAATAGATGTTCCCTCTTCGTAAATGGGGGCTGACAAACAGTTGTGGGGGGTGTTGGGGTAGGAAAAAAGAGAAGTAGGTTCAAACAAAAACGCATATGCATTTAAAGACGAATATTTCAGGGCTATATTTCGCAGCGTGAATGGCTGCAACAAGACGTTCGTGTTGACAGAATGATGCAGTATGGATGAGATCAGAAGCAGCTCCCTTAAGGGAAGCTCTCAGTTGAATCGTCGTGCAAACAGAGGAGAGGAGGGCTTTACGTTAGACTGAACGCAATCACGAAAATGAAAATGAGTATGACTGTTGCTATTGTTGAAGTCATTACCTATAATGCTCTCATCAACATTATCAAGAGATTGCGCGCGCTCCCCGAGCCCCTCTGAAGGGAGGAGAGTGCACGTTATAATCCGGAATTCATTAAAAAAAAGCGCGCACTTTGTACATGTTCATTCACTATGAAAATTGAAAATTAATACTCTGAAGTGAGAAGTTAACTAAGAACCTAAAGTTAAAAATTGGAAGTAATAAATAATTAAACGTAATTAGTCGAGTCGAGGCTGCGAGCGCAATAGTTTGAGTGTAATTTGTCAAGCGCTCCAAATTCGCAAATGAAGAGTTGTAAGTGTTGATGCAGCTAATCAAGAACTTGGCACACGGCTCGGTTTTCACTTCCCAAACATTTCCACCGAACTTTAAAGGCACCCAAGCTGTGATTCTTGATGTTTTGGTCGCTCGTGAATCCAAGCAGTCAGCGTTTTTCAGTCAGGCTCGGTGTTATCATCTCCTGCCACATCTCTGCACTGCTTAAGATAAGTGACATGACATCCTAGCCGACGGATCATAATGTGGGAGAGCATCGCGCGCGCAGACGTTTGTGTGCGTGTAGGTCATATTTCTCACCGGGTGACATCACCATGTCAGACTTCTCATCCACTTCCGACCCCAAGGAGTAAGTATTAATAAGTACACTGGGCTGAGTTCCAACTCTAGCTGCATTTTACCATGTTAAACCTTATTTTCTCTCTGTCACTGTCTCTCTGTCTTCAACTCGCACTCACATTTTGCAAAAAAGAACTGCTTAGTCATCAACCTCTGGCCAACTACCTCATCCTCATCATACAACATTTATTCTCTCTTACTCGCTCATACTCTCTCACTCGCTCATACATATTTCTTAAAGGGGACATGAGAGGTGGTCCTGGTCCATTTTTGCTATAAATGATATGAGATGAACTGAAAAAAAAAATTTTCAGAAGGAAGAAGTTCCTTTTTAAACTACTTTATTGCAAAATAATATCATGTGATAGTCTGGTGGTTAATAATACACCAGTAGGTGGCAGCAATTCTTTAACAGTGAGTCAGTGAATCACTCGCTTAAACGATTCATCAAATCAAATCACTATTAATTAAACACTGGCTGGCTTAGAGCTGCACGGGTAATCACTAAAAGAACACGATCTCGATTCCAACACCCACGCAATCTAATTTTTCAATGAGAAAGATTCACCTTGTTTTATGAGTGAGTCACTGAATCATTCCCATTCAAAACTCTGATTCATTCAAGAACACCATGAGCTATTTGTTGCTTGAAAGTGTGCTACAGTTAGTTCTGATTTAACTTCAAATAGAACAATTTTAAAAATAGACTAAATAAAGAGTTAATATTGTGTCTAAATCATAAAGGGGTTGAAAGATTAGTGACCTAAAGCTGTTAAATATTATCTTGTAAAGTTAATATTTAACTTATCCAATCTAGTTTTGGGGGAATTTCGAATCCAAAAGCAATATGCTATTAATTTGGATTCATTTAATCAGGTAATCTGCATAGGATGTAATTCATTTGAGTACAGTTTTTAACCCATTAACAACCATGCTATAAATACAAATAAGGTTGGACCGTATGTAAAGTGTACACACGCGGCTATAAGACGATGATGCCCGACTCCATCAATAAAACCATTATGCCAGCATTTGGGAGAAAGAAAAACCATGATACACAAGGCTAAATTATAGCTAACTTCATCATTAAGAGCAGCAGCTTATCCCCAGTGCAGCGTAAAGTGGCTCTTAATGGACATGTATTCTCGGCCCTCATAATGGGAGCTTGAAGCTCGGCTGCTCTGACTTAATTATGAATCAGTTTTTACTGTGTCATCAGCGATGCTCCGGCCCGCGCTCTGCTCTGCTACACAGCCAAACTGACTTCCAGGGAAGAAAAAAAAAAGAGAGAGAGAAGCATTACTCGGACCTGGGTGTGTTTTTTTTTTTTCCTCGTTGTTTTTCAATGTCAGTGGTTTCTATAAGGTGTCATCATGGTAGTGATGTGCAGCGTTCGCTTCTCTCTTGCAAAACTGCTGTGCTCGAGTTTTTTTCTTCTCCTCGCCTTGTCCATTATTCTCTGTTGCAAATGTTACCTAATACAAAACATTTTCATTTGAATTATATAATCCATGACTAATGCTCCTCTTTCATGTGGAATATTAATACAGCATTTGCATTTTTTCACAAATAGTGTTTGGGATTTTAAAAATTTAAATGGAAATGCCAATGTTGCAGTTTGGTGGGAGGCCTTGCATCACAGAATAGATTTTTCTTTTTTTCATATTTTATGCATGCTTTTAACAAATACCCCCAAACAAATAACTGCATACATTTTCATGGGATGAGGGGGGTCTCTGTGGGCCCTGCTGGAAATGAAGATGTTAAAGAGGGGAGGAAAGAATCGCTGTATGTGTTTCGCATTAAAATTCAACTGGTGAATTCACACGAGAGCTGGATATGAGATCGCAGTTCAGACGCATCACACGCCTTCCCTTTGATCCGTGTGACTGTATTGGGTCATGAAAGTTCTTCGTAAATGACAAATAGAATGACGTGAAGCGTGTGCACTCTAAATATATCTCTCACCGGAGGATCTGTGTCATTCAGTATATCAACAAAGGATGATGGAAATGTGTTCATTACATTTAGTCACTGGTATTTCAGCAGAGATGATCAATTATTTACCTAAAATCAGTTTAAAGGAATGTTTTGGGTTCAATACTAATGCGATACGATGTATGAAAAAAAAGTGTTTACAGGAATGGGTTTACTGTATGATAGAAGTCTATTGGACATTACACTTGGAAAATACTACTAAATATTTAATGTGTTAACATAACAATGTCAATTACTAACCTTGTCGTATTCAATATTTCAACTCCTCTATAGCATTAAAAAAGCACAGCGTTTTTGTGCTTTTAAACACTGACTTTTCCAGTAGACTTCCATTATAATAGCAAATCAAATTTATTACAAATTATTAAGTGGCAACCATGTATTAATATTTTGCTCATACAGATAGAAAAATAGATAGATTTATTATATAGGCTATGTAATCATATAATGTTATTTTTAATAGTTATTTTCAAATGATTAATCGCGATTAATTGCATAAAAAAGTTTACCTAATATATAGGTGTGTACTGTGTATATTTATTTTATATTACTTATTTTAAATATTTTATACATTTAAATTATTTATGCATATTTAAATACAAACACATGCATGTATATATTTAAGAAAAATATGTTGTTCATATATAAAATATATTTATATATAAAATATAATAATATAAATGTATCTGTAAATATTTTCATAATGTATACTAAATTTGTTTTTAAACAGTACACAAACATATTATGTAAACAAAAACTTTTATTATTCATTTGAAAGCATTCATTTTTAATAAGTGACTTATCTATATATACATACATGTATAATTTATTTATAATTTAATTTATTTATAAATATATAAATATAAATGTATCTTAATTTTATATACATACATCTAATACAAAGTTACAATTATTTATTAGTTGTTTGTTTTGTTTTAGAATGAACAATTTCTGCTGTTTTTTTTTTTGCCTACAGCATTCATTAATCAACAAGTAATAATAATTATCATAATAATTATTATAAGTTTTTTTGTTTGTTTTTTTTTATCAAATATTTTACAAAAATATGTATTATTTTAAATTTGCATTTAAATCTTGGATAAGAATTATACTTATATAAAAAAACAAACAAAAAACAAAACTGAATTTAAAAGGATATATCCTTTGCACATGCATCTTTGGTTAATGAAAAAATCCAACTGAAAATGGCGGTGAAATAGGATGCAAGTCAATACATTATTACTGAGGGAAATCAGCAACGTCCTCAAAAGCTTTCAAAACGGTTTAACAAATAGTTGGGCAATTTTCCTCTCCACTACAACAAGTTATGGCAAAATTGTCCATTCTCCTTCTGAAATATTGATAGGAGAAAAGCAAGAAGGGGAAAAGGCAGCAAGAAAGAGACGGCGACCCAGAATGTGAGAGAAAAGCACCTTGGTGATGGGAAAGAGACAGCAATTGACAGCACACCGGAACATTTCTCTATCCTTCAGATAATGACATCGCACCCTGTCAGACAAAGAGCGACTCAGAAAAGAGTGAGGGTGGGTGGGGGGTTATGAAGAGACGGGACGAAAGCGGACGATATACGGAGGGAAAAATTGAAGCAGAAATTGCTATTTTGCCGGTTATAATATTCCTGCAAATGATGTGTGTGCATGCAATGGTTTGTCCTCACCACATTGTTGTGAATGTTATGGACAGTGTTGTGTGCAGTGCTGCAGAGTTACGGAGTTAAAGTATTACTTTTCCTGTGGTGTGCCAGTATTTTAGCTGTTGTTACAATGAGTAGCAAGAATAAACTCGACATAATATAAAATAGTTCCCCTTGCTCATAGGACGTCTGATTCATTGTAATGAATCAGTTCACTTGGACCAGTTAAAAAAAACAATTCACTGATTCATTTCCATGCAGTCTCCTTCATAACTGTCAGAATTACATTTTCTTATTTTTTGTGAATAAACACAAATAAAATGACACCTAGATTGAAATAATTTTAATTACAAATATATTTAGTTAATTGATAAATGTTACTTATTAATAAAAAAGTATACATTATTTATTTTTGTAATAAAAGCTATGATTAGTAATGGCAATAATTAAAAACAACAATAATAATATATTTAGTTGAAATATTAATGCTTGACAAATAAAGTTTAAATTAAAGAATAAAGAATAAAATGACATTAATTGCAATCTTTTTTTCAAAATAACAGTTAAATGATTAGCACTTTACAATTTGTGAAAAAATACATCATTTTAATAATTAGTATGTTTATACATTATAAAAAATGTATAATAAAACACATACATTGCAATAATTTTGCTAAATAACATATTCAGTTTAAATTAACATTTAATTAACATATTCAATTAACATTTTGCAATAAAGTTTTATTTGGTAATAAAAATGCAATTACATATTAGTTGCAATAATTAACACTTTACAATAACTTTACTACATACTATATTAAATTCTATTATTCTAGGTTAACTCTTATAATTAATTCAGTGCCATGAACTGATCATTTATATTCAATATACATAAAAATTTCAAAGCATTTATTAATCAAAAATACACAACTGTAACAAAAATAACATTCTATATACAAATTGAAACGTTAAATGTATTTGCATATGGAATAATTAACATTCTTCATTGTTAGTACTGAATTAACTATAGGGATATTAATTAATAAATAAATAATATAAATATTACCACCACCACCACAATTGGAACACCTTCAATAAAATGATTTACTTGATTACTAGCAGCATATTACTTCTTTGCTTGACTGCAATTACACTTTGTTTGCAAAATGATAGTACGTATACAGCAGATTTCCAGAGCATATAAAGCAGACTGAATTATGAACACGACAGTATATCTGAGTCACTTTGTGTGTGAGTGTGTTTGCTCTTATCTATGTCTGAGTGCTAGTGTGTATGCAATTGTCTGGCCCTGTGTGTGTGTGTTACGCAATCGCTGACCTCCTGTGTGTGCATTACTCATGCCGACCTGCTGTGTGCAGTCTGGTCAGGTTGGAGATTTGGCCCCAGTCTGAGGAGAAGTAGAGCAGATGTTTCTGTGTCTGGAGCTCTGTCCAGAAAAAACATGTGACCCTGCTCAGGGGAGGCCTGTGTCTGTCTTTAGAAGAGGGCACTGGAGTTACACAAAAGAATTTACATCGGTAAATCATCGTCACAGTCACAGTAACTCAAAATCGTAGTTTCCTTTGTTAAACTGATCACTGAAGGCGCTGCATGTCTGTGCTAAAGGTCACATGAGGTCAAAGCATGTGCTATTGTCATTAAAACAGCATCACAATGATAAAAGTCTTCTGTAAATCATGTAAGCAAAGCATAAATTTGGATTTAAGAAAAACCCCGCTTTGTGAGATTTACACACATAAAAAACGTGCGTAATGTGGAAGAGTATAAATTCATTTAAACACTGCAGTCGTTCATCAAAGTGTGTGTGTGTGTCAGTGTGAACTCATTTAAACCCGAGTCAGGCGTAAAGGTCTGAAATCCCGCAGAGGTAAAAACTCAATCAACACAGAACCTCCTTATCATGGAACATTCAGACTATGTAGGAGGCAAAATGAAAAGCCACTAGAGAATCTGTTATTGAGCTGCAGATGGCGTGAACGGTAATACTGTTTGTTCTTAAGGTACATCCAAAGTGCAGATTACTCTTGAAGTACGAAAAACTTAAGTTGTCCGTGCACACTTCAGACATGTACAAGAACATAACAACTTGACCTTACGTGCCACTGTACAATGAAAAATATTACAGCTTACTTTTTATAGCTCAGTATCTAGGAGGAAAGTCTTATTGTGGCATCAATAGAAGTTATATTTGATATCAAAGCTCTGAAGCTTGTTCAAATCAAGCAAGCAAACAAACAAACACAAAAACATGACTAAAAATGAATTTAATTTAATTAACAATGTGGCATACTTACATGCAACTACTTTGATCCATCTGAATCAGCTCTTTAAAAATGTCAAAAAGTGCTACATGCATATTTGTTTGGAATAAAATGCTTAATATTTGACATAATTTAATTATCTTTTGATTAATTACTGCTGCTGTGATAAATATAGAACTGTACTGTATCTGTTTACCACATTCCACATAACCATTTACTAAGGTTATTATAGTCTAGTAAAAAATGAACAAACTATGTATTCACCAATATTACTCTTTTATCAAGTCCTAAAACTATAAATGATGTTTTAAAATACACTATATATATATATATATATGAATAAAAAAAAAAACAGTAAAAAAAAATAGATAATAATAATATAAAAATGAATAAAAATTAACAAATATATTAATAATACATTAATATATATGTATAAAAAAATCCCAACAAAATTACTAAAACTCTCTCTCACTCAAAAACAATATTGGTCCATGCTGGAAATAATATTGTGCAAAACGTACAGTATACTGTATATAAAAAAACACAATATACAAAAAAGTCGTGGCCTAATGGATAGGGAGTAGTACTTGTAAGCCAAAGGTTGCAGCTTCGAGTCCTTGAAACCAAAAAAACAAACAAAACCAATACAATTGCAATGAAAAAATCCCAGAATAAAACCTTGATATATCGATAGATGTGAATCAAAGTAAACAGTTGAAAAAAAAAAAGAGTTTAAGACGTGATCCATAAATATCCCAGACAATATAAGGTTGTTATGGAGACAGTTAGATCTTAATAACGAGAGGGTGGTCCACATCACCAAGACAACTAGCACTGCACCCCCAGATCCCAGCTCTCGCTTCTCTCTCTGCTGCCTTGTGAGTTCATTCCAAAGTGCTTAGCCTCTCGTTATAACGCTGTCATTAGGAGGGGCATTAGAGAATGCCTGCCAGGCATCTCTCTATAGAGGAATTGTATCCAAATAGTCAGAGTGCTTAGACTCACTCATGATCTAATGCTCCACTAGCACTGAAGATATTGTTATCGGAGAGGTCCCACAGAGTAGAGCGCGCATAATGGTTTTAGCTCTTTGGGTTGCAAACATCAGTTATCTTTATTAGGGACAGACAGGGAACTAAACTGCAGAGATGTTTATCATTTAATTGTCGCGTAGAAGGAAGAAGCCCGTTAAAAATCTTCAAAGCAGCTTCTTTGGGAGAAAAGAAGCAGTATTGTTTTCTCGCGTTGCGTTTGAAATGTTTTCTCCTTTGAGCGGAGATTGCAGTATTATGAGATGCAGGTGTCGAGAGTATTGGATGCGTCGCTAGTGAATGGCTTCAATATTTTACAGCCAGGCGCTTAAAAATGAAAAATAATGATCTGAGTTATTCATTTGAAATTAAACTACTCATTGGTTAGGAATGAGTAGCAAATGTCTGATCGCATGCATGACCTACATGCTCCGAGAACTCGATGCTCACAAAACTGGAAACTGGATTGTAAATAGATTTGCCAAAAATTTTTGTGACAGAAAAACTTTGGAATATTGTCAAATAGTTTGGACACGATCAAAGTGACATGCTTTTTGAAAATATTACTATCTATATATTTCAAAATGCAATTAAAACATAAAGTTACTTCAGTAAACACATTTCTGAATTCTGAATGATGTATATAATATTTGTCTAGATCTTGTAAAGATTTGTCAGATGATGTTGTGAAAATGTCTTTCAAAATAATGACAATGATTTAGATAATGTTATATATATTTAAACTATATTATACGTTTGTATTACATATATACGTTTATATTATATATACTGTAAGGGTCAGGGTCAATGATATGTTTTTTGTTTGTTTGTTTGTTTGTTTTTTAAATCAGAATATTATAAATTTATTTAAAAGGTACTTATATAGCCTAATATTATTCAAGATAACCAAGAAATTGTACTTAAAAAAAGAAGAAATATATATATTAGTGCTGGGCAATGATTAATCGCGATTAATCGCATCCAAAATAAAAGTTTTTCTTTACATAATA
>JAUCMS010000048.1:1335869-1348571 GCA_032357445.1 Enteromius radiatus
ACAGGGTAAAATGAGCGTTTTTTACACTATCTTTGAGAAATTTTAAAGCAATCTATATTACAAACTTTCCATTAAGATCTTAAAGAATCATATTAGCTTGTGGAAAATTGCTTTTGTATGACCACTTTTAACTCACCGCCAACATGTTTATGCAAAGAAAGAAGGTGGTCTATGCTGGCTGTGCACAGAGACTATAAAGTGGAGCAATCCTGCAAGGACAGACTGGTGCTTCTGACTTAATCTGTAAGTTACGTTTTCTTATTAAAAGAACAAATCAAAAGAAACAAAAATGTACCATATGTGGAAAATAATGTATTTTTTTTAACCGCATAAACACTTTGTATTACACCAAATACATGAAATAATGTTCTTTTTAGCAACACCACATGACCCCTTTAAAGTAAAAACACCATAATGATAGATTTTTTGTTTGTTTGTTTGTTTTTTTTACAAAATACGCAGCTTCTCACTTCAAAAGATGTTTATCGACGGACTGGATTCATGTGGATCATTTGAGGATTATTGCGATGTTTTTATCAGCTGTTTGGACTCTCATTCTGTCGGCACCCATTCACTGCCATGTAATGCTAAATTTCTCCAAATCTGTTTTGATGAAGAAACAGACCCATCTACATCTTGCTTGGTCTATTTTCAGAGTCCAACATATTACTCAAAACTAGATACATTTAGTTCTGCATCAAATTTGGTCATGTTTATTTGTTAGCAGATTTATGTGTACTTCCAATAGATCACATTCAGTGTAATTCATTCTTAGTGAATTCCATCTTTGTGCCGGTAAAATATAGGCACCAAAGTTGAACGATCTGATCCGAAGCCATCAGAAATTCACTTTAAGAGAGATGAAACGATACTGTAAACCTCTGCTGACAGCGACTGGCTCATCATCCATCCCCTCTAAATCTTAGCCCTTGTTGTGTGTCTTAAATGATGAGGAAAAGGAAGGCAAACAGGCAGGGGTGGATTTACAAGTGTATGACCTGACCTACTCTTCACTTTATCCAGCGTCCTGCCCCACTGCGACCCTGAAATTGGCGGTATTGGAGCTCGGCGGGGAGGATGAGTGGGGGGGGTGGTTTAGCGAGAGGAACGGGCTCGGGAAAGCGAAACAGCAAACGCTCGTGTTCTTTTTCCCTCTGTGAAAAAGAGAAGAGAAAAAAATCCTAATCTCACGCCGTCTGACGGGGGGCTTAAACGCTCGATTGCTTTGCTGCTCACGTCCCGCTCCCATCATCTTACCCTCTGAGTCTGAGAGAGAGGGAATCTGGGCGATGCACACACACACACACACACACACACACAAACACACATATAGGCCTCCTCGGCAACTCGGTGGTGATGAATGACGTCCCCCTCCCATTGGGTCCCTGTCGATGCATGTTCAAGTGGACAGGATTGAATTTAAGCATAGAAATGACAGACCATTTTTTTTTTGGAAGGGCCACATTACAAGAATGGGTTATGGTGACGAAGATTTCATGATTTATGGCATTACAGAGCGTTAGGAGGGATTTGCGGGGGAAAAAAAATCACAGAGTAAGAGAGGGAGAGAAAGCTTGAGTCATAAAAGGGATCACATTGAACATCTGCAAACCTTCATTAAAAGGATGTCAGGATCCTTTCTATAGCTCTTTACACACTCACATTTCATGTTTGCATGCTTGTCACATTCTCTGTCCACTGTATCAAATCCAGCAGAAAAATGCTATAAAGGAAGTAATGCTCAGAATCATAATAAATCCGCTCGTGAAAACAAATTTACAACAATGTCTGTAATTGAGCATGATTTAGGCCGTACAGTGAAAAACTGCTTAATATGCATAGGTTCTACACCAGTTGAAACAATGTTTTCTTTTTTTCTTTCTCTCTTTTGTTTTAGATCACTAAACCAAAGAAAACAATTGGCATAATAACGCTGGACCATGCTAATTTGTGTTGTGGAGAGAATTTCTCAGGAGAATGTGTAAACATATCCAAGAACATATCAATAAAATGAGGCAGGTGGGTTTTTAATTTCCTAAAAATCTATGAAAATCATTAAGATTGAATACAGAAATTGGACTGGGAATTACACAGGTTAATAACGTGTCTGGAGTAATAACTGGGCAAATCTCACAAAACATGTCCTGGGCGCAATTAATAGCGCAATCCATAAAATAATAACTGGGGGAATCTCGCAAAAACATGTTCAGGGCACAATTACATAAAAATTTAATTAAATGTAAAAATGTAATAAAATAAATGTGAATGAAAATAAATAAACAAATTTTTACTGTGTTTGTATTTGGAGGATTATTAAAAGATTGTTTTACTTTTTGAAAGCAATTTTATAAAAAAAAAAAAAAATAATTATATATATATATATATATATATGTGTATATAATTGCTCTTTAAATCAGTATAAATGTAAACACAGTACAAAATACTACATTGTGTTATTGCATTATAATGACGTGAATTAAAAATGTTTTGCTTCACAGTAAAAATGTTAAATAATAATCCTAATAAAAAAATGTAAAAATTGTAATCGCATAATATTTACTAATTTAAGCAAAAAAGATTTAGTAATTCTTTTGATTTTGAGGTGAAATCTAACCTTGACAGTTTTCGTGAGATTCACCCGACCATTAAAAACACACTTCAGGATATAGCTGAAAAGAAAACCGACAGGAGGGACGACTCAAAAAGTGGATCAAAAAAAGAGAGAAAGAATCTGACAGGCAGAGCCAACGTTTCAAAAGAAATCTGTCCTGAGAACATTGGACCCGGCCCTTTCGGAAAGGAGCGAGTGATGCAATCATCCCTGCAGGAATTGGGTCGGCACTGTAAGCCATATTCAGCTCTCCAGACGCCCAGGCTAAGACCAAAAAGGGTTTAAACCATTCAATGGTGCCAGTGATTGAGGACCTAGAAGTGTCATTAGATCCACAGTAATCCTGAGGGGCGGAAGGAGGAACAACAGAACCCTGCCGTGGAATGGATTTAAGGGGAAAAAAATAAATAAATGAGATCAGAGTGCTTCAGATACAAATAAAGTGATAAAAGAAGTCCACTGGAGAGATGAAAAGGTATCGCATTTGTCAGAATCTACCTGCTCCCATGCATCCCAGCCTGGGGCCATTTGTAAAATACAGCTTTTGAATGAAAACAGTGCTTTGTAAAGTCACTTTAGACAGAAAGAGTTTGCCAAAAACATACATTTAAATGCTAATTTCAGGGATATGAAAAAATAAATGTATTTACAAACACACACATAGAGATAATTACAATAGAAGCAGTTTTCCTGGTCAGGTGTCAATGCTCAAGATGTTGTTATCATTACCAGAGACAGAATGTTATATATAAATGTGTTCTATTTTTAATACCTTAAATATGAATATTTACATTCATATAACCAATTGATTATCAGTTCGTAATTACTTAAAAAATCATCATAAATGGGTAAATAAAAAGAAAATAAATAAGTTAATAAATAAATATCATTGCTCTTATTTCTTTTTGAATGT
The DNA here is from genome assembly GCA_032357445.1 of Enteromius radiatus. Lineage (NCBI taxonomy): Eukaryota > Metazoa > Chordata > Actinopteri > Cypriniformes > Cyprinidae > Enteromius > Enteromius radiatus. The sequence continues at coordinate 1,339,394 of JAUCMS010000048.1, forward strand.
ATTGTAATAATAATAATAATAATTATTATTATTATTATTATAATACAGTAATAATCATTAAATGTAGAACTTTTGTTGTTGTCTCCAATCAATCAGTAATATTGCTGTTATTTATTTTTAAATGTACTGGAATAATAATAATAATCATAAAACAAAAATAAATTAAAAAATGTTTATTATTATTATTATTATTAACAATAGCAATTGAAGGAATTAATAAACAAAAACAAGCAAAATTAGTCTTTATTCATAGTAATAAATGCCTTATTAATATATTATTACTTATTAAAATCATTACCAATGTATGTGATCACAATAAGCATTTAATACTATTTATTAATTATCCTCATTATTATTGAAAAACTGTTATTGCTGTTGTTGTCTTGCAACTTAGCACATGATAATCTGCATCTTTAGTAATATCCGTCAAACTCAAATCATTACGACGGATGATGAGATTACACAAAGGTGCTTCCTCGTCCTCCCCCATTCCTGCATAATTTCCTTCTGAATTGACAGAATATCTGAAGCAAAGTCACTTTGAGCTCCACGTAATTTAATAGAGCCCGCAGAGAGAATTTGATGTGGTGAAATGCTTGAGAAACAGAAGGTTTTCACGGTTTTCAGCATTATCTACTACGCACCTTCTCTCCCACAATTTCCTTTCATCTGTCACACGGTTCGCATGCAGAAATCAAATCTGGAGATCTCACGGTGACACCCACTCTATTGTTCAATCTCGTGTACACGTCATCGACTCACGGATGTGTCTGCGTGACGTGTTCGGGTGAAATTAAGAGTGATGTTACAGAGGCCAAGCCGGGGCTTCTCCTTAAACTCTCCTGATGCGAAAAAACCCAGCAGTTCTCGGCTCGTGAAATGTTCAGTTGTTTGACACAGAGTTAAAAGAGATGTAATAGAAAGCGATTTTAACATGAAGGTCGCGTGTAATCACTCGAAGCAGACAAATACAGTGCATTAATTAAAAATGTGACACCTAATTCTTTTGTTAAAGAGTGTAAAACGCTTTCAACTTTTAGCCTTCAGATTAATAACAGGTGTCATTTGTGAGTAGTAAAAACCACCTGGAAATATCCAACGAATGGGAATGAGGATTCAAGGCTAGTGAAAAGAATAATGCAGCAAAGCGTTTCAAAAACATCAATGTGGCTTTCTTCTAGGGTTTTTTTCAGCGCAGTAGCCGAAATAAATCCAGGTGCACGTCGTTCTAGGCATACGCATCCAGCAAATACGACTGAGCTTTTGTATGGATGGAAGCAGGCATTCCTCTATCTCTCATTACCCATAAGCCTCTGAGAGACTCTGATTTCAAAAACTCATTATTTCGAAACGCTTCATAGCCAAGTGCCGATTTCTTTTAAGGTAGATTAATTTTATCAATATATAATGAGGGTCTTGATGTCAACTCAACAGGAAATGAGGATGTCAAAGCTGATTTTTCAGCAGCAGAGAAAAACTAATCTCTGATTTTATTTTATTGTCCCACTGGATGCGCAGCTCGAGCCGGCACGGTCATCCTTAGCCTTAAATCAAATCCTAGCGGCTCTGCGCAAGCGAATGAGCTTTGGGAGGGAATTAGACAGGACGTTCTCACTCTTTAAGCCTACTGGGTAAAAACTTGTTTGATTTCCATCGATTTCAGCGCTAGTTGTCAGCATGTTGTGACATGTAATCAATGTTCCTTGCCAAATTAATGATGAAAATCAGTAGGGCTGCGCGGAGCTACCGTCAATTAGCTCGGTGTTCTCCGAGGTGGCTGAAGAGAGGTTCAAAAAAAAAATGTCCAGGTTTTGGAAATGCAAATCAAATCTGACACGCGGATTCTTGCAGATCAATCAAAAATCAATTTCACATGAGCGCTGGAGTTAAATTGTGCCAATGAGACTTTGACCTCCCTCCAGAGACGAGCGCTAGTCTCCATCCTTGCGCTGTTTGACTGAATAACCGTCAAATCTACTGTTCTCGTCAGCGTTATGGTAACTTGTCCTACACGACTCTCTTGACGTACCGCCATGTCTTTATGCATCCGACGTGCCGCTCGTGTTTAAAAAGGATTTAGCTGGAGAGAAGAATTTGATTAGATATATAACGCAGGATTACTTACTGTATGTCCGTGCCAAATAAGTTAAATTGTAATGTGTTTAGCAGTCTAATATGCAGAGACTTATAGGCAGATAGCATAGGCTGCATCCTTGGCAACGTGACAGAACAGAAGGGACAAAATCCTCCTCGAAATGAAGTACCTGGAACACAATGTACATCACGTATTATTTACAGAAGATTACACATGTAGAGAGGTAGATCCTGGGTTATCAGCACACAGCAGAATTTTACTCCAAAAGGGAGAGGAAGAGAGCGAGAGAAGCAAGAGAGAGAGAGAGAAATCGCATTGCTTCTGGCTCTGCCCAAACAAGCGGGCTCATGGGAACTTCCCACTGCTGGTGAGTGGGCTGAAATGAAAAGCTAAGAGAGCACTTTATCTCATATAGAGAATGTCACGAGTCCAGAAACACAGTTAAGATTAAGGCTGAAACAACTGAAAATGCTATCACTCCAATTGTTTACTTGAAAGGTCACAAAGTGTTGCCAGGCCCCCGAAGAAATCTTTAATCCCAGCGAGAAGGAAAACTAGCCTGTCTGAAGATTACAGTACACCTGCAAAAGTTTGTCGGAGACGTTATTGAGCTAATAACAAAGTGCTGCGTGTTTAATCTGAACTATTGAAACATAGAAAGTAATAATGATCTGACAACAAAAAAAAGGGGGGGGGGGTTAGCATCATTCACAAACTAGCTTGTTAAGATATAATTAAGAGAAGAATGATTATCTGCACTACAAGCTAACAAAAAGTAGAGGTGAAATGCTTTACCTAACGTGTTCATTTACATGGCCAGATTGAATTAAAGGAATAGTTTACCCCAAAATGAAAACGAACCCATAATTTACTCGATTCCAAGCCATCCTAGCGTGTATATAGCTTTCTTCTTTCAGACGAACACAGTCAGAGTTCTTCTAAGCTTGGTAATGCTGGTGGGTAGTGACCATTATTGAAGCTCCATAAACCATATACAGTATATATATATATATGTGTGTGTGTGTGTGTGTCTTAAACTAACCTATATGCCTATGGGGGTTACCACATGTTTTCTGAAGCAGATCGATGGGGCTTTTTTTAACAAAAAATATTTCGATTTTTTTAATTATAACTCAAATCACTGACTTACGGCAACGGCTGTATGTGTCGAGTTCTGACTTCTTGCTGACCTCTGCCTTGGAGGTGAGTAAATTATGTGGTAATTTGAATTTTTGTGTGAACTATTCCTTATAATAATAAGTTAACTCACTTGAATATGTGAGTGTCACACCGTCACCTGATCAGCCTGGCACTATCACTCAATCACACGATCAGCCCATGTTCACAATCACCTGAGAAAGCACATTTAAACTCAAACGATTTACTGTAGTGATTCATGTATTTCAACCTTACATGTGACCCTGCACCACAAATAAGTCATAAAGGTCAGGTATTTTTTTTTTCTTTTTTAAAGTTAAGATTTATACATCATCTAAAAGCTTTTCATTGATGTATGGTTTGTTAGGATATGAGATCAAATCTGAAAATCTAGACCATTTGAAAATTCAAAAAAATATTAAGAAAATTGCCATTTAAAGTTCTTAGCAATGCATATTACTAATGAATTTAAGAGAATTATGTTTTTATATATTTACGGTAGGAAATTTACACAATGTCTTCATGGAACATGATTTTTACTTAATATACCAATGAATTTTGGCATAAAAGAAAAAATGGACAATTTTGACCCATAAAATATAGTGCTGGATATTGCTACAAATATGCTACTTGACTGGTTTTGTGCTATATACTGTAGTACAGAGACTATTTAGGATGAACCAATTCACTGGAATGAATCAGAAAACTGATTTGCTGATTCAATATACTGATTTATCAGATCTTTTAACACTACATGTGAGAAAGTGTATTTAGGACAAAGTGAGTCACCAAAATGATTCTTATAGATCAATGTTAGACATGATTCACTAGAAAAATTCAGATACTGGATATGAGATAGACAACATTTAAGACAAAACCAATTAACAAGAATGAATTGCATTTTCCAGCAATACATTTGAGAGAAATATAGTGATTTAGTAAAGGTTTGTGAGCATTACATGACATTACAAACCAATCTGACATTACAAACATCTGCCATTCTGTACTGTTATGAAAACAACTAAAGTATTGTCACACCACTGAAAAATATTGTGAAGTTAGCTGCATGACTACTTTTAGTCAGTTACTTTTAGTTACTACAATGCAAACCATGCCAAGATGCTCTGTAATGCAGCCATGTTTTTACATTTGGTTCGACTGCTTGGCCGAAACCCAGTTTCGATTCCACCCTGCTCCCCCGCAGGTCTCTTTTCACATTATATGATTTGGCTTCAAACCGTGGTACATTTGCGTCACCGATGTACCAATGTGAGTACTAGCAGCAGCTGTTTACCACTGCCTACTCAAAGGGAGAAGGCGTCAAAAATGTTTTTTATTCATGTAAATCATCTGGGAAATGACGATTATGTGCAAGTCCAACAAATGAAACATTATTAATAGCAGTTCACTTCTGCAAATCAGGCTGGATTGCTTGCATTGCATAGCGGTTGCTAACTGTACAGGCCTACCGAGTTCCTCATTAACTGCACCCTAATGCCCTGTGTTCAAGCATATTCAAATGATGAGTTTCTGAGTTTCACAACAGCAAAATGAACTGAACAACCTCCAAACGCATCAACACAAGAGCTTAAATCTCACCCCAAAATTAGAATTCTATACAAACTCTCAAATTACCTTCTACAATCTGAAATGAATGAATAAATAAATAAATGCAAATCTCTGGAATATGGGAGAAAAAATATATTTGGAATATTGTTAATAATTATTTTTGTACTTTGAAATTTTATGGGGTTCTAAATCAATAAATGTAAAAGTAATAAATAAATAAAGTCATTTTTGAAAAAATAAAAAATAAATGATATATACACTCACATATATAAATAGTTAAAAAATTATATATATATATATATATATATATATATATAAAATCTAAGTTGACCTACTGTAAGACAAGAAAACATTTTGGTTTTATGTTTTAGGACTTTGATAAAAGGTTTTGATCCACTTCAAATCTAATTTATGTTGTTGCACAAAATCAATATGAAATGAGTAAATGATGACAGAATTTACATTTTTCATTAATCTATTTATTTATCGTTCCTTTTACATTCTAATGTTTTTTTTCCCCATATCCAATATTGCTAAACTCCATCAATGCATCAATCAACTCCCTTAATTGGTCTTTAATTCTATGGTTTATATGTGTAATTCATGAAATTTAATTTTCCACCAGGACGCATTAAGTTCCGTCAAATTTAGCTGCAATTAGATTGGCATCAACGGGCACTATAATTCTACTAATTTGGAGGGAAAAAGAGTGCTTTGTGTTTTTGGCTGTGTCAGCACTTTTGAGTTACGGCTTCTTTTTTTTTTTTTTCTTCTTCTTCTTTTCTCACAGGGTGCCTCATTTAGCCTACTTGATTGTATAAGGCCCTGGGAACCCTCGGTCCATTTAACCGTTCTGATTTTTCAGTGCATGAACCACAGGACAACTCCACTAATAAGGTATTCAGTCAAAGTGCGCACACTTACTGACTGACGAACACACACGACCTGCTAATGCGCGTGATATTGCATCCAAGTTCCCTGACCTGATTTGAATATGAATTACCTGAGCTGCAACGGGTCATGAGATGGGCAGGAAGGCATGCTGCCGCTTTAGGGTTTAATATAAGTATTTAGATGCAGGTGCATTATGAGTAGATGATGATGTATATAGAGTCATTATTACACAATAAGGATGGCCTGATGCTCATAACAACGTCTGTAAAACATATGAGAAGACAAGTTTATGATTATATGATTCATATTATGAGCAAACTGATACTTTACTGTCACGTCTGGACTCAAATACGGGCTACATCAGCACCTCAGAAAAATGCTGCAGGGAAAAACAATCAGACATCTTAAGAAAAGAGATAAGCAATCAGTTGATGAAATAAAGGACATCACGATGCAATGCCAAGGAACAAGATAAAAGAGGGTTGATCTAAGGAAAAAGGAGAGATAGATTGCGCAGGCCGATGGCCGAGGGCTAAAACTGTCAAAATAAGACCTTTAACTGCAGGCTGCCAGAACAACCTAAAAACACTCTGACATCTCTCGCCAGGACTGAAAGGAAAGCTTTAGTACAAATAGCATTGCTTTACACACCTCATGAATCAGACAATCACAGTTTCTCTGTTGTTGGTAAAGTGTAAAAAAAAAACTAGTGCACATCTCGCAGTTTTTAATATATTAACAATACATTTTAGAATATTTTGAATATTTAGGGTGTTGCTGGAAATGAATAAAGTAATAATTTGCAGTCAAATCAATGTTATCTACAAATATCCTTGTTTTTAATAAGTATTAAAGTTTAATGGTGTAATTTCGGCATTAGCACTCACCATGGAATTGCAAAAATAATTTTAGGTCTAATTACAAATTAGGTCTAATAACAAAAATGAATGGCTTGTTTGTTTGGCTTTCTTTCTTTTTCTCACAAGGGAAGAACATGAAATAAACACTGAGTCTGTGTGGTCTGCGTAGTCTCTAACATGGCAGATGATTCAAACTCAGTGAAACACACGTGAAACTCCAACTCTTGCTCAGTTTTACACTTTATAAGGATTTAATGAGGGATAGAACAGATTTTAACTTATTTTTCAAAATGTGCATTTCATCGAGGTTTCATCAAGATCAAGCAGGTAAAAACATGAAAGCCACGAATGATTTTCAGTGCTCCAATGGAAAATACAGTATTTATCTGAAAGATCTTTGAGTGTTGCATAATCATAACCCTCTTGTTTAATACTGAGAAGAAGCCGTTTATGGCTACAGAAATTCACTCGAAATACAATTTTTTCATAACAAATTGTGATTTTAAATGTGCATCAGAATAGATTTGGATACATTTTAACATTACTGTACATCACTTGCAGTGAATGGGTGCCGTCAGAATGAGAATCCAAAAAGCTGATAAAAACATCACCCACAAGTATTCCACACATTCCATATTTTTTCAGTGTAAAAGATGACTTATGAAATATGCACAGATCAGGCTGTTTATAAACGGAAACTGAAAATATGCTGGTAGATTATGATGGAAGAGGACAGCTGGGATTAAACACACTTGTTTTGTTTTTTATTTGTTTCTTGTAGCATTAATTGGTGAACTGGAGTGGTATGGATTACTTGTGGTTTATTGTGATATTTTTATCAGCTTTTCAGACTCTCATTCTGACGGCACCCATTCACTACAAAGGATCTACTGGTGAGCAAATTATGTAATGTTAAACTTCTCCAAACTTGTTCCAATGAAGAAATAAACAAATATACATTTTGGATAACCTGAGGGAGACTACATTTTCAATTTCATAATCTAATAACAAATATCAAATATCTAATCACAACTATGGTACCCCCTATTTGACCTGAGACTGACCGTGTCTGCACGCTGTACAATTATGCTTACCTGAAACTCCAAAACACATTTCCAAAATAATTTGTCTTCAGATGGACCTAGAATGCTAATGATCCACTGGAAATACACATAGTCTCTTTTTCAGAGAGGGAAATAAAGAGCCCTGGAAATGTCTGATAAGGTTCTATAATAACAATGACAACAGTTTTGGGAAGCTCATTAATTGAGAGTCTCAAAGTAATTGCTTTACATCCTGCGGGCTGACGCCATCGTTAATGCGGAGAGCTGTCAAACTGACAAACAGCAAGTTGTGGAATATGGATTTTTTGTGTGTTTTTGTGTTAATAACCATTATCAGAGTGTTGCCGAGGGAGACTGTCAAGATGGCACCCGTGATAAAACGCCAGCACGTGACAGAAACACCTGCCTGCAAGAATGACTTCTTTTATTGGGAAGTGCACTGCAGCAAATTCCACAAGGTTCTGTTTAGCTCACCCTGAAGGAGAGCAATATTGATTGCCTGGAAAATAATAATAATAATAATACCACTAATAAAATAAGCTGGTCCTAGACTTTGTAGGCTTATTCATTAATCATTTATGTAAGCTGCCATACAACCTTTCCCAAAACCAGATGGTCTATTTTCATTATTAACATTGTTAGCACATTTTATACAATTGTACAGCTTTCATGAGTTTATTCTATGAAATAGTATAACTTAAAATGCTATAAAAATAATATACTATGATAATAAATAACACTGCAATAAAATAGTATAAATATTACAAATATATTTTGTGTCCAGTATTAAGATTTATATAGGTACAATATTTCTAGGACATAAAATACATTTTCTAAATAATTTATTAAGAAATATAACAATTATTTGCTTTCTCTGATGAAAACGTATCAAGCTAAATATGTATTTCTAGGAATATTGTTTATCGAACTGCACTGTAAAAATACCGGAATTCAAGCTTAAAAAATACGTTAGCAACATTTCAGTTTTTACAGTTTTAAGTTAAATTTACAGTTAAATACCGTAATTTCATTAACTGATACAATGTTAATTAGTGCTTTCAAATGACTAATCATGATTAATCACATTCAAAATAAAAGTTTTTCTTTACATAATATGTTTTTGTAATGTTTATTTATTATGTATATATTAAACACACACAAGTTAAACTTAAACGTTAAAGTTAAAGTTAAAATTAAACACAAGTTTTTACATGTAAAAGCATTTATTTTCATATATTTTATATTATATATAAATATATTTAATGTATAAATGTAACATATTTTTCTTAAATATATACATGCATATGCACAGTAATACAAATATATTATGCAATTTGGATGCGATTGATCTAGATAAGTACTAATGTTAACAGGGCCAGCCCTAACAAGTCTGACGCCCTAGGCAAGATTTCAGGTAGCGCCCCATTGCATTGTGTATCAAGAAGTCCCTCCCCTACACACCTCTCTCCATGACGGTAACAGTTACACTTTTTATAACAGGGCTGCAAATTAACCAAACCCAGTCAAACTAACTTGAA
>JAUCMS010000048.1:1348671-1362189 GCA_032357445.1 Enteromius radiatus
ATTTCTGCCGCCCCCTGGATGTACGGCGCCCTTAGCATTTGCCTATACTGCCTATGCCACGGGCCGGCCCTGAATGTTAATATATCAACTTATTAAAGTTTTGTACCTCTGAAATACACTGGTAACCATCAAATCCAGGTGATGATAAGAAAGTCACATGATGAACCAAAACCCATCACAAGCAGCTTTTAAATATGAACATATATAGAAGGTGCGCTCAGTGTCATTCACCTAAACACTAAACATTTAACATTAACCATTTAACAATTTTTTACCGTTAAAATCACGGCCATTTTGTACAGTGTGGTGCTCAAGCTCATCACTTAGATTACTTCGTATGTTAGCCAAGCATGTCAATCATTAGGAATAAAAAATAGAGTTTAGGTGTCTGATTTTGAATAGAGTATTACTGAAGGTCTTCTGTATACTATCATGCATTCTTGAATTACAACGCAAAAATATTCAATGATTAGAAGTTACAGAGTTCTAACCCTAACGCTTTGCCACAAACTCTTTCTCTGAGATACAACACCACTCAAGGGCATACAGTACAGTATAACTGTATAACATTCTTGGGTTTTCTGGAAATTTTATACACAGCCACTCTCCATTTGCCCTTGTCTCTAAGATCTCAAATTAAAACAAATCGCTCAGTCAAAACAAGGCGAAGCGAACAATTCCACTGTCATAAGGAAACAGTCTAATGCCATTCTATTCTCAGAAATTTCCTTCCCGCCGCTCTCAAACCCCAGACACCAGGTGTTGTGGAGACAAACCGGAGAATGCAAATAGGCCCAACAAATGCGGCGGATCCGAGCGTTCACCATTTGTCATGGAATATGTTCATTACCCACTGCTCTGGACCTAAAATTAGTGTCAGAACAAGACATCCTCACTGGGTGATTAATTTATTTGCAGCACGTGTTGCGAGCTTTCAGACTGAAGGCACAGATACCTCTCCTTTGCCCCCCCCCCCCCCCTTATTCCCTCCATTCATCCCTCCTCTCCACCTTCTTCATGTCCTTCACATGTCTATGCCTCTGTTCCATATTTACTATGGAGAAATATTAGTCAACAGTGAAGTCCCGACCACACAGCAAAGGACGCCACCCACCAGATGGTGCGCTAATATTGCTCTACGTATCAAGGTGTTTCATCTCATAATCCAAGGAGGAATATCCGGCTCGGGGTATCGTCCTGCTCTCTCACCTTGCCCTTGTGCAAAAACCCCATAAACATTAACTCGTAGTAAGCTGTTTTATTTAATATTAGAGGGCCTGATATACCTGGAGGCTTTATTGTTTTATATATATATATATATATATATATATATATATAATTTTTAAATAAACATTTCATATTTAGTTAACAATCTAAAAGACAATGAAAGAGCATTGTCTATAAGATAAACACACATATATGTATAAAGATTATATTTGTATACAGTATATTACAATTATAAATAAAATATGTAGACATTTTAAAATATAAAAAATGGCAAAAAGACCACATAATTAATACTATTGTAAAAATGAAAACAGAAAATAATTAACTATTTCAAAATATTAACTAAACCTATTATATTGATGCTAAAATAACGATTATATATAATACTGTTGATGTTTATAAATGCACTGATGCTGTTAAAACAGAAAAAAATTAAAAGCTCAGAAAAGAAAAAAAATATTTTGTCTGTATCCACTTTTCCCAAAACACTGCAATTTCACTTAAAGTGAGTGCTGTTAAACGATTAATCACATCCAAAATATAATGTTGTTTAGATAATATATGTGTGTGTACTGTGTGTATTTATAATTTAGATTTCAGAAAAAATTATGTTTGTATATGAAATATATTTACAGTATATATAGTTATATGAATATCAATATATACATGTAAATACATCCAAATATTTTCTAACTATATTGCAATTAATCATTTGACAGCACTTCTTCCACCTTACAGGTGTTGTCAAAAAAAAAAAAAGACCTTGCCAGGAACGTCCTTCAAATACAATACAGTAATATTGTGTGAAAAGAAAAAGAGCAAAGGTCAAACCTGTGTATGAACATCGGAAAAATGAAATTTATTCACCAGCACATAAATACACGCTCATAAACACAAACATGGCAAACTTCTTTCACAACAATCAAACATGGCTCTGTTTGCTTTCCTGTATATCACGTGTGACAAGTATTTATGAAGTACTGTCCCTGAGCAAACATCTCCAATAAACACAAAGTCAAGCCGCCCAGATTGACTGTCGCGTGAAGGAGGACGTCCCACCTCCTCACTTTGGCCTGTCGTTAATGATATCTATGAACTATGAGGGCACGTTCTCACCTGCTTCCTAGTACATCACACATCCAACAGCCACAATAATCAACGTATCCCAGCATCCATCACTGCCACACCCACTGGTGCTTGCACAGATTCAGTGGCCAAAATCAGCAAAGAGAAAGAACAAGAAAAAGGGTATGTTTTTTGTTGTTGTTTTTATATTATTATGGAGTCCATACCCACACTGTAAAAGATGTAAATATTGTAAAATAAATAAATCGGGATCGGGAATAGTCTGCAAGCTGAGATTCAAACTCAGGACACCCACAGGCCTACTGGTGACGATTTCTTTGCAAACAACATGCATCAATGAGACTAGGAATGCATATTACATACAAAGTATAGAGTTTTTTTTAATTATAAGAAATTAAAACACCACAACAAAGCAGTTCTACCAAAGAATTATCTTTGTACTCTACAGACAAAATAGTAACATTTTACTGTGATTTCCAGAGGGAAATTGAGGATCTTCTTGAAATTGACCATTCTCTAATTCTCCAAGATATAGTATGTGAGCATTTTCCCAAAGTTAATGTCAACCTTTACACTTAGCAGAAATAACGAGATGTTTAAAACAGTTGATCCGTGTTTTTCTTTGGTTCTTGGCAACAGTTCCCCTCAGTGATTGTTTTTGTTCCTTTTGCTCTATTCCTGTCTCTTCGTTAATTATTAAAAGCCCATATCCCATATCAGGGAGCAAATAACCACACAAACTCTGTGTCACTTTCCTGAGCACTTGGGCCAACTACAGCGCGCAAACTTCTTTGTCCATCTCAGATGTTCTTAAGGCCTGAGAATGGACTTGCACATGCAAAAATCATTATCTAAGCAGCTCTGGGGCTTATCGGGAAGAAGTTGCTTGTATGAAGAATCAATAGAAATTTATTGCTGGCCAGGCTTCAGTAATAGTTTTCACCTTAAGTAAGTTCACAAGGACGTGCTTCGTTGTAGCAGCGACTGCACAAGTTCTTACATGTGTTTAATCTCGAAGACTTCCCAGAATCCTCATGGGAGTCCGGAGCATACAAATAGGCCCAAGAAAGCTGGCTGTAGGCTCAATTGTCTCGTAATTAATTCATTTATAATCACCAAGCATGGTTGTATGATTCAGTAAGTGGCTATTAATTACTAGAGAAAAGAACAATGGTCTATCTTAGGAGGGTAGCTTTTAGGGGGTTAAATATTTTTGGACGGCCATTAAGTGAAGTCTATTTCAATGCCCTTTGGAGCATTCAAACAAATAAATCTACATCTGACCCCACCATACCTTCATAAGAAAGGCTATGCTGGATGGTATTCTTGTAGAAGAGATGCACAGCATTGTGATTTTACACTAAGTGATGACACACACACAGCGAGATCAGAGCACACCATTTTCTTCATTCATTTCCAATGACATGTCGGAGCCCTGTGCTCTGCTACTTTCATTGCCGCTGAAGACCCTTATCCCTCCATTCAGCGGTGGGAGATGCTCCTCAATGGCTTCTTTCACACCTTTCGCCCTCTTGTCACTGTGTGAATGCCAGTCGGGCTCTGCCATTTCCACAGACCTTTATCTGGATGGCACAAAGTACGCTTTGCGTGGGTGTCTTTTGTCCTCTGCCGGTTCAATGGCTCTTTTTGATTTGTCCTTACAATCTCCAGTGCAAAAGAGATGGCTTTTCTGCTTCAGAGCCTTCGTCAGTGTGGGAAAAGGCAACAGCCCACCAGTTGGGTCCACCACACTTACAACACCCTTAAATTAAAGTTCTATAAAGCTAAGCTGGAGTCAAGAGCAAACTGTTAATGACTTTGAAAAATTGAATTTGAGACTGAAACCCAACAGATTTGCTGAAAGCCAACCAAATATGGAGCAAGGCAATAATTTATTCCTATTAAATTTGTCATTATTTTGCTTAACCTCTTTCATTCCAAATCCATCCATGTTGCAGCACACAATCTTTCCTCAAATCTTAAACATGCACACACTACAAGACTTCAACATTGTGGTGAATCACACACTATAAGATATTAAGAGTAGCAGCAGGTCGTCATTGATATTTCAGTGATGTTTAGCGTGCTAGCAGCTTTCTGTAATTACCTGGTACGTTAAAAACTGAGGCGATTTCACTCCAGTGCTTCTTTTTCTCCTTACAGTTTTTATATGTTTTCGAATTTGATTTCACATGCTGCTGTATGCATGTAGGAAATACTGTTCCTGCACATGCAACATATTAAATAACCTTCATATATGACACTACCATGTAGCAGATCTATACAGGTGGAGCTATAGACAAATACTTAAACGCTGAGCAGTGCTGATGCAAAAGAAACCAATCACCTGTGTCATGTAAATAACGTGGGTTAGAGCTTAATGCTGTATTTAATAGAATGTCTAAAATGAACTATTGAAATGGTTATATTAAGTGTCCTTAATACACGTGTACTTCCATAGTAACAAGATGTGCATGTAGTATGTAACCACAGAGTAAGTACACACCAGTACATAGTATCTACAGTTTTAATATTTCTGTAACTTCACACATGTAACAACCCTCAATGGTATGTGTAAGTACACATGTGTATCAGGACTAACATCACTTTTTGGTGTTACACTTTATATTAAATAGACAATTGCTGTGCAATTAGCATGTAATGATTCTGATGTTACACAGCAGCGGGCAGTAAATTAGGCTTTACATATAAATTGCGGTTGGTGTCCAGAATGTTACACTTTATATTCTCCACAGTTCTTGAGGAGTTACCATGTATATACACTGGTATTACAGCGGTGCAACAACTCCACCAGCCCCACCCACTTTACATATCCCCACAACTACCCAACTACACCCCCTGCTCACCCCCTGTTCCAGCACTCGCCTTCAGTCGTGCAACACCAAGGATGTCCCACAAAACCACTTACATGACAGGCTACATTAGGATCTACATCTACATCATCTTTTGAACAATTCTGCCTCATGAAATTCTGTCTCGCAATTGGCGACTGAACTCAAAGATAAAACGGCGTTAATTCCAGTTGACTTGACGGAAGCAAGCGAACAAGCTTCTTTATTCCAGACCCAATTTAAGAAGGCGATGGCTCTGCGGTTGAGGAACAAGTCTAACATCGAAACTTCCATGCTTACTGTCTGCAGGAAAAGAGGCTTTTTAAAGAGGACCAGACAGCAATCTTCTCTGCCCCCAGTGAGCAGTAGAGGACAGGATCAGACTTTATATAGATTGTAATTGTTTCTCCACCTTCCATCTCTTTTTTCTTTTTGGGCCGGATTCAACGACACAAGGTCATTGCTCTTAGGCAGCTCCAAACCTGCTTTATTGTTTCCCCAGGTCACAGGGGCTGACATGTATCACAGCTATTATTCCTCTCTAACAAATGGCTGTCTGCCGCTTTGATGTATGGCTCCCTTTTTGAGCCGCTTCCATAATACCCTTGACAGATTTTTTCTTCTCCTTTCGTGACGATCCATCTTCTTTTTTCGCTTTCTTTTCTTTTCCGTCCGCTTCCTTTTAAATCAGGAAATTTTATGATGGCATCGTGATGGATAATTGCAGTTTTGACATAGAGTCAGTTTCAGATAGTGACCGAAATGCACATTGATCTTGCGCCCGGATAATCTGTTTTGGACAAGAAAACAATCTTGTTGCACGTCTCATTGCCATTAATAAGTGCAGAGATGCTATTTTGTGGGCATTACCCAGTACAGTCAGCACTGCGGAGATGTGTTGGCACATTTCTGAAGCCTGAAAACTTGGCTTTCGGTGTGCTACCATTGGGTAAAATGTTTCATTCATTAAAGGGCTGTTTCACCTCTGGCTAGGATTTGAGACCACACCAAATTGCCACCGTAAGGGACATTGTGTGGCAGGCTCTTTAATGAGCTCCTCGTGGCGAGGTTGAGAGCGCCGTTGTCAGACTTTCGCTGCTGCAGTTGAGTCGACTCTGAGTTTTACATAAGAATTAGGGCTTTATCGCCGGCTGCACCGCAGGTAAGGGGGGTTTCGCATGGCTTACATGGTGGGACAAACATTTGGAATCCTGCACCGTCCATGCCAAGGTTGGGCCTCTCTGATGAAGCGCTCGGACGAGTTTGTTTAGCTCCCCGCGGCTAGCTTTCAGCTCATTACAGAAAGCCCAAAACCGTACCTCAGCCTGTGAATTATTTATGCAGGCTGTTGCATGGTCGTGCTTCACCGTGTGTGTGGGTTTTAATTAAACGGAGCCAGTCACCCTTAGACGGGCCACTAGGACGGGCTGATCTACTAAAATGCTACACACATATACATGGCACAGCTGACAACAGAGGAATACCGCTGGCCGAGGGTGTGCGTCGCATCCTAAAAAAGCTGGAGATGGGTTAGCGTACAGCATACTGATGTTCTAATGTAAATGCGCTAGAAAAACACCCTTCACCAGTCGAGGGATCTCCATTTCAAAATATTTAAATATGCAAATGAGATTTACGCATATGTCATAAGGTATGATAGTCGCCATCATTTACTTCATCCAGAGCGCTGCGTTTCCTCATTAGAAGCCAACGAACAGCCATTCGCAGAGCTAACTATATAAATAAATGTAAAAGGAGCAACAAGTGATTAAATATTTATTGCCACAGTAATTGGCAAACATCTAAGACGCTCAGCCTTGGAGAAGCACGAAGACTTGTTTTACATTCCTAAACTATCATAGGGTAAATTGTCTTAAGTCACTGGGCTTGCTTGACAAATAAGGAGTAATAGAAATTCACAAAGAACAGCCGTTTTACCTGAGCTGGGAGCAAATAAGCAAAATGTGCTTATGTTGCATTCAGAATTAAATTATTTAAAATCGGATGCAATAACTGAATTTCTTTTAAACCACAATTTAGCTCTTGAAGTAGGAAATTAGATGTAGGATTGCAAATTTGCAACTAAGGAAGAAAAATTTAAATGATTTAACTTTATTTTTCATTAGTAAAAGCCAAGACAAGTTGACTGACACACACACACACACATAAAAGTTTGAAAGTTTCAAAATCAGTTTAAAGGTTTCTAGGTCTTATGAATAGACAGGATGATAGATAGATTGGGGCTCAATTGAATTCAAATTTCCACTCATGAATTTTCCATAGCCCTCAGTGTAATATGCATTGGTATAAAATGCCAAGCTTACTAGAAGGTCCTTATTGAAAAACGTGACTTATACAATAGTCCATGCCACAACAGTGAACACTCTGAGCTCATCTCCACACATTTAAAAACACTGAAAGCCACCAGAGAGGTTGTAACATTTGTTTAGCGCAGGATGACGCCAATGGCCATTTGAAACTACCACAGACCTTATCACCAGTCGCTCCCCCTTCACAGTCCTCTAAGCATCTTTAAACCCATCTCCAGAAAAAATATGCATGCCATTACCCTACCACAGATAAGATCTTCAGAGACACTTCCATCTAAATTATTTCTGATCATTTTTTTCATACCAAGGCATGCCATTTGGTAGAACGGTCACTTTCAAGTTCGGATGATGAGTTTAAACGGCATGTGCCCGAAAGGGCCTGGTTTGAACCCAGGCTTCATTAAAATTCTCCTGACATCTGTCATGCTGCGCAGGGGCTGGATAGAGGGAAGGAGGCCAAAAAAGTGGCGCTGTATTTCAATTATGACTTTATTTACCCTATTAACATGTTTACCAAATGAGCAACAAATCCACACAAAATAAAAAAGCTCAATAATCCAATTATTCAAAGCTAAATTATTATACAGTTCCTACATTTGAACAGAGGTAAACAGGACACCAACTATATAAGAAATAAAAAAGGAATTAAAAAATATATATATATAATTGTGTGTACATATATATATATATGAATTTCTATTGAGAACTAAGAACACGGTTCACAATTTTGCATCATGTGGGTGTGTCCAGTTCACTTTGTATTGAAAACTGGAATGAAAAGGTTATCAAATTCAGACTTTTGTCCTTTCCTGAAACACACTACCACTCAGGTGTGTGTCGAGTGAGTGCGTGCAAGCAAACTCACCCAAGGTTAACACTCTACACCCGAAATTCCAAGCCCATAAAGGAGGGTAAATAGAGATCAGGAGTCAAACGCTCACAAGCGTGCTAAATTATCTGCGGAAATCAACACAGTCCTCATTAATTACACAATAGGCCGTTCGTCATTTTCCCACTGCCTCTCTGCCACCTCCCCCGCCACGTGGCGTGATGAAGAGGCCCTCAGGATAAAGGGAGGATGCGTCTTTGCCTCTGACATTGCTGCCAAACAAGCTCTGATAATGTAGGAGAGTGACTCACGTTCACCTTCAGCTCTTCTGATCTCGACGGCGGGTGCGAGAGTCACACACATACACGAACGCAGGGATATTTGTTGCTGTCACCTTCCTCTTGATCATCGCAATAATTTTTAACGGTTAAAGGAAAACGGTGCGCTGCGCACTTAATTGTCTCGTGAGCACCTGCCGATGCCCTTTCGGTTCCCCACACTGCCTGTGACATTCCCGTTGATGCTGTTTTATGCCTTGGGGAGTATGACACTTCATCCATCTCATCGGAGAACTCTTTGTTAGACTTTCCCGCTCTCTCGAGAGAGGTACACTGGAAGGAAGTATGCAAATGCTAAGGAAGATTTATAGTGTAATCTCTGACTCTAAAGATTGATCTAACATTACCGCTGCAGCAATATAAAGTTGGCTTTTGTCTTGTTCTCCAGTGGAATACGCTGAATTAAGCCCGGAGACTATCCATTATTTCCCAGCAGAGGTGGATTACTCCTGGCCTGCCTGTGTTTGACATTTACAATATGCATTTTATTATTGGAACTGATCTGTGAATTAACGCTGGTATTGCAAGCCCTGCGCAAACCTTCACAATCGAGTCGAGCATCCGCCCTTTCTGCATCTCCTCTGACCTTTCTGCACTGCATTATTTAACACACACAAAACCGGCACACCGGCGCACGACGCTGGCAAATGGAATTGACAGTGACATATGGCACCGGGTGGCTACCGTGCATAATTGACGACCTTAAAAAAATGCACAGCTCTCTGCCCGGCCCGGCCTCTCCTCTGTTTCTCACCCTCCTGAAAAGACCAGCATATCTGGTCACCAGCATTTTGGATGCTGGCACCCAGCATGCTCCTTAAATAGGTTAACCCAGTGGTTCGCAATGTTTTTTGGTTTTGTTTCATTTTTTGATGGCCAAAGTTAAAAGCTTTCATTTACCAGCACCAGGCATGTCTAAGTAAGTAATCAAGTAATCAAGTAAGTAGTCCAAATCTTTCAATCAGAGGAAAATGCATATTGGATATCAGTTTCATCTCAGTTAAATTAGTACTATGAGATCTTTTCAATAGAGGTAGAAAAATGAGGAAAGGAGTGATTCAACAAGGCCCCTGTGGTTTATAGCAGGACAGTTTTAGCGATAAGATTTCACTTTCTAGTGCTGCAGAGCAAGAAAAGCAATCAAATTCAAGGCAGGTGGTTGTACTCAATCAATGCATTACAAGGCAGCACATTTAATGTTCACAACTTCTCAAAACTTGTTCTACCATTAAAGCTGCATTTATAGCATCAACCAATTCCAATTTTTTCATCTAATTCCAAAGATCAGATCTCAATGTTTTGCTGTTTACACACACGGAACAAGATTCACATCTGATTCAGCCCGGAATGCCAACATGGGTCCAATATGTGATATACATCTCCATCTGGCATGCATCTAAACACTTTCCTGGATTCAATGAAAGAGATTAATAGTAAATGTATGTACAGTATATATTAAAAAATGGTAACTACAACTTTTTTCCCTCACAATTCTGAACTGCAAGATACAAATTCATAAAAATTCAGTATTGTGAGATATCAACTTACAGGTCTACAGGAGAAAGAAAAGTCTGATGTGTGAAATATAAATTCACAAGTCTGCGAAGAAAATCTGAATGGTGAAATATAAACTTGCAACTGAAAGAAAAAAAAGTGTAAACAGAAAGAGCAAAAAAATGGATGTGTTTCAAAATATTGGATCTGTGCGTAAGGTCCAATGCAAACCACCCAGGCAATTTGGTAATGAATTGCGAATATAAAGTACAAAAAAACGAATGCAATTGTTTACCTAATAAGCTTTACAAGGAATCCAGCATGCGAGCTGATGCAATAGAAGGCAAACTCCACAGCTCAAATAGCCTCTTCATACCCTGTTATTCCAGAGCTTTCCACAGAAACTTCTGCTCCCCCTACAGCCATGATTAGTTTTCTGGACTAACCAGCGTGATCATAGTCCAGTCAGTTCCTCTCAAACGTAGCTCGTGCTCAAACATCAGGCTGATGTCATCAGAAGCAACGTCCTCTCAAGCAGAGAATGCTGTATGAACATTTTGATCCATTGTAGCACATCAATTTTGAAATTCGAGTCCAGAAAAACAGAACTCTGTTGAAATTTAATTTCCCAGCATGTAATGCTGTTCAAACGCTGAATGCTGTAATCTTGCAGTGGTGCAGTGTAAAAGGAATCTTATATGTAACTGCGGGTAATACTTCTGGTTATTCTCTTGCCTCCTTCCCTTAGTCCAGTACCATACCGAAAGATCTGGTTGAAAAAATATATATATTTATTTATGAATTAATTGAATTCTTCTTTGAACAGTTGATATGGACTTGGTGTGCAATGATTCTACATAATTAAACTGGAGTCAACCGAGGGGGGAATAATCCTTGTTACAGAATTTGTGTATTTTCCCACTTCCTTTACATTTCCTAGAACTTCTCATATAAATCTGCACACTTTATACAAGAAGCTATTAACATGATTAGCAGAATAAATGAATGCGCCCAATCTACTGCGTATTTCCAGATGTATCCAGGCAGCGGCTTTAATTTGAGTCATGAACGGATGAGGTCAGAAACAGAAGTGGTGAATATAGAGATCAATGTTCTGCTTGAAATTCATTGCCCTCAGGACCGCAGCTCCCTGTCCTCGCCTGTGAAGCCCCTCTGATAGTTATCCACAAAGTGTCACAGAGGACAAAAAAAGAAGACATTTAATAATTAACAAGAGTATACACGAACAGCAAAGAAAATAAATGATAGCGGTGAAAAGGAGGACAATGAGTCGACATTAACAATCAGGTCTGCGGGTGACTAACGAGCGAGCCCCACAACGTTTTAATTAGCAGCCTACTGGACGGCAGAGTGATTAATGAACACAATTTTATTTAAGCTTTGCTCTGAATTAATACCAAATTGACATTTAATGAAAATTACTTACCACCATCAGAATTAAAGCTGTTTGCAGCCTTGAAAACAATACCCTGCAAGGTAAACGATCTCACCACCATTAAATTGGGTAAAGAACTATACTAATGCACGTTAACCATGACAAACGTTTCCGGCTGGTTCTTATTCATGTTATTTAGCATTTTGTTATTACAGTTTTTTTTCAACCTGCTAATGTATATGCATGAGTATTGTAAATACCTACTTAATGCCCTGAATGACAAAAAATCAGTATAATTTTAATTGACATTGCACACACTTTGTTGCTCGCGGTTCGTAGAGTAGAACATTAGTAGAACAGACTAGAATGAAATTTAGATATTCAGATGCTGCCGTCATGTCCTGCTTTTCCGTTTCATCTTATTGCTTATTATTCATACTAGAGACCGTTTGAAGATAAAACACTTGATTTGTCTCAGTGGGGGTCGTTGGCATCCTGCAGAGCATGTGGGGCTGAAATATACCTCAACACACCTGGGCCACCTGTTGCTTCCGCTGCAGGAATTTTCCCTACAGTTTCCATGCGAACTGATGCCTTACGGCTCGTGCTTATCATGAATCAGTCCTAGCGTATTATGAGAGTAAAGGCAGGCCAGAGGAAGCCCATGCTCTGGGGTTTTGTTCTAATCAGAAGCTTGATTACTCTTCCCAACTGTCCTACATTATGATCATAGTGTTAGTTAAAGCTGCCGTGCGCAATTTTGCAATGTTACGACTCTGTCTTCTGTCCCATTTTAATACGCAGAGATAACTATAAGTAAGCCATCCGTAGGTTGATTTCCCTAAAGAATGTAACAGTGTGGCTCTGTAGCTCTTCCAAAACACTGCAGCTTATTTGAGTGTCAACAAATCTTACAAAAAAAAAAAAAAAGTCAACTTATGCACCAAGTGAAGCTTTTTCTTTCAATGCTTGGTTCAACAACTGTATAAACAATATAAAAAATTTGTGTCTGCAATAAATAAATATATATAAAGATAAAATAATCCAGTATGTGTATTTTACTATGTAGGATAAATATACAGTATATATATATATATATATACAAGTACATTTATACTTGTTTATAACTGTGTGTGTGTATTCTAGTATCATTATATAGTCTTTTATGTATACACAAATACAAACTTTTAACTGGAACCGAGGATATAAATTCTTTGCTGTGATTAAAACAAATGAGATGCACACACAGGATTGTGGGATATCATAGGTAGGAAAGGATAAATCTATGCCGCCTTCTAAATCCCAATGGGGAATGTCATTGTGTAACTATTCAAATCTGACTTACATTGCGGTCTTTCTCCCTCTGAATCCTGTCTGATAAGGCGGTTTTACCATTTCCGACAAATTCTCATTGTTAAATCTCTCTGAACCATCCTGTCTGTGGTGAATTCAGAAAGAGTGAATATTTTAGTGGGGATTTAACCACTCTGTTTATGACCGTATTACACCCATTACACGCTGATGACAACACCAGGAGCAGCACTTAGCCCTCACATGTGCTTATCACCCTTCTCTCTGTAATCAATAGAGATCTGTGGGGCAGAGTGGATGGAGGGAGAGGGCATCAGGAGATGGAAGCAACAAATCACGAGTGTTTATTCAGCTGTTGTTGTGTACGTGAGAGTGTGTGTGATAATGTGATAAAGCCTCTCGAGATGCCCGTTGATGACTGTGACCACAGGGTCATCCACGCGCTCAGCTAAAGGATTGAAGGATTGTAAACGCTCATCATATTTGCTCTGGCGAACTCTATTTGTGAGACTGACTGACAATATGAGCACATCAAGCACTGGCGAGCTCATTACTTGGTCTCACCCATTTTAGACCAAATAAGCTTGAGGTCAGAAACCAAAATAAAAATTATATATATATATATATATATATATATATATTAATTAGACTTATT
>JAUCMS010000048.1:1362289-1373621 GCA_032357445.1 Enteromius radiatus
CCGCTTATTATACGGCTACTTGCCACATAAGAAAAAAAACTGGACGTGAATATGAATTTGAAACATTTTATTGCCATATGTTTTAAATTAACATTTTAATCCTTCTGCGAAACGATATAGTACCTTGTGACTAACATAAGACAATTTATAACATCTACATCCCGTATAATAACTGGGAATAACAAAACTTAGAATGTGGCGACTGACCAATCAGAATCGAGTATTCCACGAAGCGGTGTAATAATACTAATCTTACATCCAGAATGTTCTGAGAATGCTGGCTGAACTAATTCTTTACAAGAACGTATATCAAATATTAATGTTATTAGAACAACTATTTCATGTGTTGTCCTAACATTTAAATAGCCATTAGAAAATATTTCCTGGTATTAAAAGGCATTTCCTGTAAATGCTTGGTTCCACTTGTTAATAATAAACAAAACTTCTGGAACCTATTTACACATTACTTGTGACTGTATCGTTATAAATGTACTAAAACTAAGTGTAAACACTGTCCTAGTTGGTAGAATCAGCTTCTTACAACATGAGATTACCACACGTTAAACATAAAACTGCCCGCTATGCGGTTCAACATGGTATTGGCATTGTGATCATTTAGCAATCACGTACAACAGGCTTCATTTATTAGCCGTCATTGATTTTGTCATTGCTGTTGTCACGGTGAGATGAAAGGGCCCAGAACGTGCTTGTATTGGTGGCAGTGTGACTTCAGCAGGCAGGTGCTGCAGGGACCGTGAGGCCCAGATTCAAACGCAATATCGCAGTACAAACTTTCTCCAGCCGATACTTGGATTGATCCCACGGCACAGTTTACAACCTACTGAAGTGGATCAGAGACCTATAAATAAGAAATTAAAAGATTTCAGTCATACTTCAGAAGTGTGCTTACTAAACAATATCAAAGCAGCTGCCTTGGAGAAATCTCTGAATGCATCACACATGTTCATATATGTATAGAAACGCACACGCAGATATAAAGTCTATAAGTCATATATCTTGCATGTATAAAAGTGGAGCATTATGAATGATAATAGATGAGCTAGGGATTCTCCAGCTGAGAAAGAGAGTGTTCAAATACCTTCTAGTGCTCCTGCCATCAGCTCAAGGTCGGCCCAAATCAGCCGTAGATTGTTTCATATCACTGCCATTGAATCTTCAAGCACTAGCCGCTTCCATCTTATCAAAAAGGTCGAATGATTTATTATTTTACCCTTTCTTGGTGACCAAATGGTGATTTTCATTTGAAACTCTGTTTTAGCCCAAGAAAGGCCTTTGTGTTTGGTTTAAAAGACTTTTAATATTCAGTATTTTCCCCAATTTATACTTCAGGCTGGAACGGGATGTGCAAAAATGGAGAGATGAAAGCTGTGAAGCCTTACTTAAAGGCTCAGTGATGACAAAATGTTAAAAGACCAACTGTTTCCAGAAGCCCAAGAAGTAGGAAAGAAAGAAAAAAATTCAACTGGTTACTTAAATGGTGGATTTAACACCAAAGAGAAACCAATTGGTTAGAACTAATGCAAATGTAACATCCCCTAATTAATCTAGTAGATGTACAGTATCACAAACTTGTTGCATTTAGCTTTAGCGTGCATGATACTCTAAATCTGCAATGCAAACTGAAATGTATTGTACACTGCACATGGGTTTGAGAAGGAATGAACTGGCTTTTTTTTTACTTTTGCCAAGTGGACTTGAGTGCTAATTTGCATTTGTATTTTTCTGCAGATCCCCTGGGTTCCTGGCTAATGATAGCTAACTGAAAGCTTACAAGAAGCTTGTGTGTAATTGCAAATCAGGTTTGAACTGAAAAAATAAATTACAAGGATGCAAGGACTTGGAAAGCTTAGTCGACTATGTAAAATATCAGAAATGAAATTCAACAGCATACAGGTTAACAAGACAAAAGTGCAAAAATGCAAATATACCTGTCAAACCATAGATGGAACATACTCTAACATAGGGGCAATTAGGTAGTGTGCAATATTTTAGATTTTTCTGAATTCAGTTTTAAATTTGAATTGTGTTGGCAGGACGCAGAATTGTAATTTGTATTCCAGTGTCAGGAAGCAAAATGCAAATGAAATTCACATACATGTGAATATTGACTTGACAAAGCCATAAAAATGAATTATTTTTAGTATTTTTTTTCTTACTGTATTTATGCTTCACTAAACCTTGCTTAAATGGTTTAAAAAATAAAATTATATATATTAATTACAAGCTAAAGTTTGAAGGCCATTTGGAAAGAGAGAATCATAACTAAATTAACTGACTTGCTAAAGCTAATAAAGAAATCAGAGTCAACATGTGGTATTCATTCTTCGCAAATTCCTCCCACAATATTTTAGCTCATTTCGTAACATGTCCAATAATGATAATACTAGTGCTACTGCCCATATTCCACAACATCTGATGATCCAAATCTCTGGAATGAAAATTACAGACGCTTGACCATGATTAACAGCATCCCTGTCAATTACCAGGGCTCAGCAAAACTGCATGCGTCCTAATTAAAATCAATTGAATGAACCAAATTAAACCGAATTCATTTGTCACATAGAAATGACCAGATGCTGTGGAGTCTGGCGTTTGTTTGAAGCTGCAGGAGTGTTTGATTACAGCCACTCTTCCAGGAGTTCTTTGCATCACCCACAGGAACACAGGCAGCGGAGGCAAGGCTGGAGAGTTTGGCTCGCTGTAAACGACGCCATATCAATTCTTGCGTTTTCTTGAGAAAAGTCG
Organism: Enteromius radiatus; assembly: GCA_032357445.1. Taxonomy (NCBI): domain Eukaryota; kingdom Metazoa; phylum Chordata; class Actinopteri; order Cypriniformes; family Cyprinidae; genus Enteromius; species Enteromius radiatus. Next base: position 1,365,056 of record JAUCMS010000048.1, read on the forward strand.
ATGCAGCAGTGCCTCGGGAAGACTGACTGGCTCATTACTCCATTGATATTCTCTGACCATGGTCTCATGCTGAATGCTTCACTCAGACAGGAACAACATTAAAGAGCCTCAAGTTTCTCTCCAGCTGCCCGGGCAGAAGATGCCTGGTACGGTAAGACTGACTCACTCTTAGATGGTGGTCTGAAAGTCTGTGTGCCACCTCATTAAAGGTTTGATCATCAGACACAGCTCATAGATAGAATGGATACAGAATGGAAGCGCAATGTTGCAGCTGGTTGTTAACATGTTTAATGTAACTGGGGTATAATAAATAACTTTTGCAGTATAATGGATCTTTTGTATGCTAGCAGTCACTTTTTGATAAATCACGAAAAACTTACTTAACTTAACTTTTGTTTTGTTTACATACTGTACTGTACATATTGGTTATTATATAACAAAAATGTTGTTTTGTTGTTGTATAAATATATATGCAGTGTGTGTGTGTGTATATATATATATATATATATTTATATATATTTATATATATATATTTTTTTTTTTTTTTTTTTTTTTTCACATTCATCTTTAAAAATAAATTAGAGGGCAAATTGATGCATTGTGATGTAAACAAATGTTATTTGCCTAATTTGACATTTCATATTTTGAATGTTTATGCACAAGTAAAAAAAAATGGGGGACAAAAAAGCTGTTGTATTTTAGGATTTAGAAAATACAAATTAACATTACACTTGAAAAAGTTTTAAATGGTTTAAAGTAGTTCAGGTATAAAAATGTTTAGCAAAATTTTAATAAATCAAACCGATGTGTTAAAGTTTTTTTTTTTTTTTTTTTTTAAAGAAAATAAAAACCTTTTATGAATAAACCTAAAAAAAAGTTTTAAGTTTTTAAAAAATTTTCTTTCTCTTTTTATATATCAAATAATTACCATATTTACCATATTGCCACTTTAAAGAAACCATAGGAGAACCAGCGTAACATTAATAACCGAAGATCAATACACACAACTCATTTCCTCAACAGAGATGCTGAACCCGAGTTGCTTTGAAGAAGCTTTACTTTTAAGAGTGGAAGGAGGTGGATTGGTTTTGCTTTTCTCCTCTGCTGCACAGCAAGAGCCAGCTGACTGTTATAAATACAGCATTCTAATGGTAACTTTATGATGTTGCCTGTGTGAGTCTACGACCCTCCGGGGGCCACTTGCCTCCAGCCCTTCTCCTCCTTACCCTTTTTACCACTTTCTCTCTCTCCCCCTTCCTTTCGTCTGTGGATTTACAGCCAGCGTGTAGAAAGACGGGAGCAGTAAATTTTCCTCTTGTGCTGAATAATTCATAGCGAGGCCTATAACACATAAATAACAGATGAGGACTCTGGTTTAGGAGATAAAAGCTGGAAAAGTGTCGGGCTAATTGTCCATGATGGCCATGTAATAGTGAAATATTTGATTGTGGTATTTTTTTGGGGGGGGTGAGTGGGACACATAAACATGTACGTATGTACACATATGTAAGTCTGACAGGCATGCTCGTGAATATATATGAGTGTGCAAAGCTTCATATTGATTCTACCCTTGGGCCAGGGAGCGAAAGAATGTGTTTTGTGATTTATAAAAAAGAAATACATTTAATTGTCTCTCTCACAACTTTCAAAGTCTCCTGTTGTGGTGTAAATAGATTCGTTACAAGCTTGCCCTGGACCTCATGAACGTTCCTGTCTTGTAATTGTTTTGTCCCGCGGACTGTACAGCAGTTCAAATGATAAATGGCGATAAAACAAGGCCATTAGTACAGTAAAAAGGCCACAAAAACCATACAGTTCCCCTAAATTGTTGATTTTTATTAGCTCATCTGGAACTGTATCAGCTGTATCAGAGCATGACCTTTGAACTTTGTCTTTCCTGATGCAGTTATCACTGGAAAAACTTTAAAGCATGGCTATATTGGAGCCGTAGTTTGTCTTCCATTTCACCTCCGGCATCCCTTGAGGAAAAGAATGACAGCGGGGAAAAACTGAGAGCTTCTGGCCCAAAGCCAGGCTCCCCTGTGAGGGCAAGGAGGGCAGGACGTAAGAAGGGAAAGATCTGCAACAACAATAGATTCTTATCTGACTCTCACCATTGCCCTGAAAAACACCACAAGCAACATGTCCACCAAGATAAATAAAGGAGAAAAAGCCATGCGCCGGGCCTGCGGATCGATCCCGGATTCTGGAGCCCTGCTCTAACCTTTCTCACTGATAAGGCGACTGTGAAGGTCAGGAGCGGGCTCGCTGAGGAATGGGCCTCCCAGCCTGCTCGCACCCGCTCTGGGGACCGTCCTGTAGATTGGCAGGAACGGAGCCGCCCACTTGACGAAGCAACGTCTGTCAGCTTGACCTTTTTTGTAATGCATCGGGGGTCAAAAGTCAGAATATTCTCTGTCCTCAACTGAGTATTACTGTCTCGTTTCTGCTCAGGCACTCAGGGGAAGCGTCAAAAGAGCAAAACTGAAATGGTGTTTACTTTTAGATGAACCTCTTGCAAATGTTTCTACATGTACTTATAGATTTCCATCTCTCTTAAGCATCCTCATGCATGTACACTTGTGCTTATAGGTATACATACCCACACTTTTGCATCAGCGCCGTATGTACAGCAAAAAAAAAAAAAGATAACAAAAACTGCATGTTATTAAATTGATTTGTTTTATATTTTAATGCAATAATTAAAATGTATATTTTTAATTACATAAATCCGTTTAATCCATGTAGGTTTAGGGATATGTTAATTGGGAGAAGTTGGATCTGGAGTTGAAGTTAGTGCACTACTGTAATACTAGTGTACTTACATGGTAATTCTGAACTGTTCAGTTAATATAAAGTGTAACATTCTGGGCACCAACCACAATTTATATGTAAAGCCTAACTTAATGTCTGCTGTTGTGTAACATTATGGTAATTACATGGAATTGTACTTGATAAAAAATGCAACACTTTCTTTACCAAAAAGTGTTACCAATTTCCTGTTACACATTTGTACTTAACGCTGTAGATACTATGCACATACACTGTGGTTACATACTATGTACACATCTAGTTACCATGTATACACAGGTATTAGGGACACTTAATATAAAGTGGGACCGGGCTATTTTTCAGTATATGCTGTTCTTTCTAACTTTTTATTCATCAAAGAATCAAAGAGAAATATCAAATTTTTCCTACAAATACTAAGCAGCACAACACTACAGTAATAATAAATCAGCATATTAGAATGAATCTTAAAGATCATGTGACAAATGTGAAAATGCAGCACTGCATCACAAAAGTAATAGATGCTTTAAAATATATTAAAATAGGAAACCAATATTAGAAATTGCATGTGTATGTGTGTGTGTGTACGATGTATAATATATTATGATCATACACAAGTATAAATAAGTTTGCACAAAGTTTTTTTCTAGTGGACAACATATAGATATTCGTCTTGAAACTACTTCAGGGCAGTACTTTTAAGTGTAAAAAGAAAGCTTCGGCTCTAGAACAAATGTAATATGAAAGGCTAAACAAAACAAGCGAGTGAAGGACTTAAAATCAGAGATGGAAGAGAAACTCCCTGTCTCCCTGACCCACCTCAGCTGCGTAACCTTGAAGGAGCAGATAGCTAAATATATAAATAAATAAACAAGTGCATTTTTTCAGTAAGCCAGATTAGACCTTATCTTGAGTAAAGTGTTCCTATGTGTCAGCTAAGAAGCAGCTGATCAAGATAATAAGCTTTCTCTTTTTTTTCTTTTCTTTCTCCCTGCCTTCTGCTTTTGAGGTCTGGGAGGGGGGTTTGTAAAGCACTCATCTGTTTTCTCCTCTCTGGCCTGGCCTCTCCACTGGAGAGCAGCTCTGCGCTAGGCCTATCTGTGCTATCACTATCTTTATTTAGTAGATAAAAGACCACGTCTCATGTTATATATGTATATATGAAATTCTTGAAAATAATCTTACAAAAATCATTATAAATATTGTAACCTCTTAAAATTAGGTTCATCAGTAACATTTTAGAATAGGTACTCCTAACTACGACTTTTCCATCAGCAAATTCCTAATTTGCAGCTTATTAATAATAAGTTAGTTGTTAAGTTTAGGTATTGGGTTTAAGGATGTAGAATAAGGCATTAATATGTGCTTAATTACTACTAATGAATGTCTAATAATATAGTAATATGCATGCTAACAATCAACCAGTTAAGAGACCCTAAAATAAACTGTTAATAGTCCATCTTAAGTGTTAAAATGAGTTTCTTAAGAAAATATATGAGTACTTTGGATTTTTCCAAGAATATCTTATCAATTTTTGCAACTTTTGCTTAATAAGAGATAGTAAGATGTTGTTAAGTTTATGGATTGGTAGGATTAGGCATGTACAATATGATCAATATGTGCTTTATAAGTACTGATAAACAGCCAATAATAGGCGAATAATATGTTAAAAATATATTAATAATAGTTAAAGGCATAATATGCAACTAGTTAATAGTGAGAATCTGTTCTTATATTAAAGTGTTACCAACTTTAATAGCCACACTTTTTTCTCAAGATGATTTTTGTAAATCCAGTCCTTGATCATTTGATGATAACATTGCATACATTAAAGCAATAGTTCACCCAAAAATTTACTTACTCTCAAGTAGTTCCAAATCTGTATGAATTTCTTTGTTCTGACGCACACAAAAGAAGATGTTTTGAAAAAAAAAAGTTGTTTTGGCTCACAGTTGAGTTCCATAGTATTTTCTTTCCTACTATGTACGTCAATGGTGACCAAAACAGCCTGTTTACAAACTTTTTTCAAAATATCTTATTTTATGTTCGGCAGAACAAAAATATTCATACAGGTTTGTAACATGAGTAAATGATGACAGAATTTTCATTTTTGGGTGAACTATTCCTTTAACAAGCAGTACAATTTGAAGCACCGTTCTTGTCCATTTAGTGTGGAAACAGTGCCTGAAAAATGAAAAAGAAAAGATGTAGATCCAAATTTGCAATAATACTGGAATATGAGGCATTTTGTTGGATTTGTTTTAGTGTTCTCATGTTTAATGGGGGAAAAGAAAATGTTTGTTTGTTTGTACAAGAGTATCCGTGCATGCGCTTTTATTTCAGTGAAAGTCATGTGGTGTTCTGTGCGGATGAGCGTGAGGACACAAGCAAACAGAAGTTGGAGAGTAATTGGAAAAGACATCGGGTGGATATAAAGACGGATCGGGCCGCTATCTGGGCCTCCTCCCTCGAGCTTTAGTCTATTAACACTGCCACTCTTATCATCTGTGCTGCACCTGACAGGCCTTAATCACACTCTAATGGATTTAATTACCTTACACAGGTATCCTGCATACAAGCAAGCCTGCTGTCTACATGGCTAAAGAGACACAGACCAGGGAGCTAATACAGGTGGCTTTGGCGATAGGCTTGTATTGTGCTAAAAGGTCACGCCCTGAGGTCTCAGGGTCATAAGCACTGACCTGAGCAGCGTTTGTGTTCATATTCACACACACAGTGAGGAGTATATAGGAGATGGCAGCGGAGATGTTTGAGATGAATAGTTTGTATGGTGTGCGGATGCATTCATTTGATTTTTCCTCTAGGATTTAAAGACGGGAAGAACATCAGTGTGTTATTCAGGCAAACATAACTTATATTTTAATGTGTTTATGCTATTCAGGCTGTTGGCTGCATAGTCTTTTATCTGCCACTTTAGACATTTGACACATATTGTGCAATTTCAGTGACGCTTCAGGCGGAAGAACCATAAAGCCTCTGTAAATATTTATATTAAAATGTCTGGATTTAATGCTTTTTATATTCAGACAAAACAGACAGTATGTTTCGTCATGTATCATAAGCTGTCACTTTTCTCGAAACCTTTAAAAGTATTTGTTTTTCTTTTTTGAGAAAAGCTATGTGACTTTGTCCCTTGGAAAAGAAAGAAAGAAATAAATAACTGTCACACTGACAAATATTACAAAATAAAGTGTAAATGCTATTAGACGGAATAACTGTATATTGTTTACCCTGAGACAAGAAACAAGCTTTAATAGAAAACAACTTTGTAAACTAAGAATAAAAATTAAAATTAAATACATATTCATTTAGATCAACACAAAAAGACCAACAAGGGGGCGGGTAATATGCTAATGTTACACACTACATAAAAGGTCATTTTTCGAAAATCCGTAATAAGGGCACTTATCAGAAAACAACATTATGTAAAGAACATTATGTAAAAATGCAAAAAAAGTGTGTGGTTTAGGTTAAGATACATAGTTTAATTAAATCTCATTAGCTCATCATAAAAGTCCTAACTTTGACAGAAACCCAAATATGCACATACTTATTTTGGGTGAATTTGGCAGGACGAGGCTGTTGTAAAGATGCCAGACAGAAAAGAGAATTAAATATTTCCACAACACGACCACTCAGCGCCAATGACAGCAAACATCATGAAAAGATATGGAGAGAGGGGAAAGTAAGAAAGGAGACAGATGAAAATGAGAACTGTGAAATAAATGACATCTTAAGCCATTTCCTGCGGGTCTTGCCATGCTGCACAGATTTGAAACTTTATGGAGTTATGTGGCTACTTAAATTTCTATTAGCTGAGGGTGAAATTTAAGTTTTCTGTGATGAGACTATGGCATACAGTGTCTCCTAATATCATGATAGATGGAATATGTGCAGACCTGTTTATAGGCTCAAGGGACCATAATGGTTTAAAAAGATTGCCATTTTACAATAATAACAGTTCTGTATTACTGAATATGCCCATCGCTGGAACAATACAACCCTGGATGCAGAACCCTGCCATAATGGTTATGTTTCAGTGGTAAAATGGCAGTGTGCAGCTCTGTGGGCAGCTGTAGAAGGAGCAGTTTTCATCAGATCCAGTGAGTGACATGGCTTTCATCACTCTGAGCTCCTCCAGGGTTGAGCTACTGCTGTTATTCCCTTGGACATCAGAACGCATGCAATAGCAGGGCCTCTAGAACACCCTACGGCTTTCACCAAGGTAATAAAATGCCTTTACGAATCCCTCACACACTGCGAGAAAGGATGCTAACATCAGAGAACTCAAGCTACAGCTACCAGGGCATGAAATACGCTAGCTTAGCTGGGACTCACCGAGCATTGGCGATTTCCCTTTGAAGCGAAAGTCTTTCTTCACTGCAAAGTCTCAGGTGATCTAAATAAAGAAAAAAAAAGCATGTTAACAATGCAGCAAGTGATTTAATACTGCATTGACACTTAGGGTAGTTATCGTAAAAAATAAAACAAATAAACTTGACAAAAGTTCACAATTCAAAAACTAAAGCAAACAAAAATTAAATAATACAAATAAAATGTTAATAAACACTGGTGACAGTACAAAATAAATAAAAATATAACTTTTAAGTGTGTTTTTTTTAGAATACATCATATTTTATGACCATAAAAATCAGTTCACAAGACTAAACTAGCCAATCTTTGAGACAATAATTTATAATTAATTATATTTAATATAACAACAATATTAATTGGTGTCGGAAGCATTTTTTTGAGATACAACATTTCTGTGAGAAACAGGATATTCAAAGGGGAATTCAAGGGATTGGATTTTATCTATTGGAAATTGATCAGAAAAGGGGACCTTTTATAACAGATTTTAAGATCACAGCAAAACATTAAAAAATAAATAAAATGTAAGCTTGCTACAAAAAATAAATAAATAATATATATATATATATATATATATATATATAATTTTTAAAAATAAAAATAAATCAATAAAGTAACCTTTTTTTAATATCATCCAAAAGTACAGCTTAAGTGGCATTACTGGAAAAGGAAAGTAGAAAATTGGAGTTATCCAATCTGAAGATTAAAGGCTGAGGCAAATAAAATTCTTGTAATAAAGTGGATCCCTGAATTGTTCACTATACTGTAAGATCAAGAATCAGTCCATTTTAATTTCACGTTGACTTTAAACCAACATTTCTGTGTTGAGAGCCACAATGAGGTATTTTCTTTTGTTTGGGCGCAGCACTAGTGTATGTACCAAGAAAGGCCTGACGTTGATGGAGAGGGTGATTTCAGGCCTTGCCGTTAGCAGGAGGAGATAGAATATCTTCTTAAGGCCCAAGGATAGCACTTTTTATGAGATGTTCATTGCAGAAGCTACATCAACCTGTCTAGAGCTACTGCAAGCCCATCGTCTGCTTTTCTCACTCTCTTTCATCACTCCCATTCTCTTGCCCATATCCTCTACCCCTCTCCTCTGCTGCTTTCATTGAACTTTTCATGCTCTGAGAAAAAAATATGTGTACAGATTTTTCCTCAAATCATCAACAGGACTGTAAATACAAGAAGGGTGTCAGAACATCAAATCAGCGAGAGGAAGTGGAAGCCAGACACTGCCTTATTACTGCCAATAATACAAAAAAGTACTACAGTATTACTTCTTGTTTGTACAGTATGACAATGATATTGTTACGTGGGTGCATAGACAAAGCACGGAGAACGAGTCGCTGGAGTAGGTTAACACTATTTTAATAAAGACAAT